>RJWJ010016864.1:21952-32786 GCA_004363605.1 Indri indri | reverse complement strand
ACAGAGCGAGACTCTGTCTCAAAATAAATAAATAAATAAACAAACACACACAAATACAAAAAGCTCAAAAGGAAGCTACATGCTGAGGAGAGAGAGCAGATGAACATGAACAAGTGAGGTATCAGGTAAGAAAGACATCATTTGCGTTGGATGTGGAAGAGTAGAAGGGATGGCAGTCACTTAAATTCAAGTAAAGACACGGTGGAAACCCATTCCACCACGGCACCGTGGGTGGGAAGATGGGCGAGTGTGCACTGGAGCTGTAACTTTAACCAACACGTTATGGCCAGGGCAGTGTACTCTGCTGAAACACAAAGGGCCAGCCACTGCTCCAACATCTTACTTCCTTTAATGTCTGTTTCCCAGATACCACTTGAAAGATGTCATTGTAGGGAAGATATACTTCCTGCTGGTGAGAATCAAAATCAAGCACATGGAAATAGACATCATCAAGCGGGAAACGACGGGCACAGGCCCCAACGTGTACCATGAAAATGACACGATAGCCAAGTACGAGATCATGGATGGGGCGCCGGTGCGAGGTGAGCCTCCTGGTCCAGGCCCCAGCCACACCTTTTCTCCCAGC
This sequence comes from Indri indri, assembly GCA_004363605.1. Lineage (NCBI taxonomy): Eukaryota > Metazoa > Chordata > Mammalia > Primates > Indriidae > Indri > Indri indri. The sequence goes on along the minus strand of RJWJ010016864.1, from coordinate 32,200 downwards.
CCCTGCACAGACTTTTAGAGGGATCTCGCTGTCAAAGTAAGATGTCCTATTAACTTGTAATTTCTTAATCTCTCATTATGTGCTATGGGGGCCAATAAGGAGGAAAAGGAAGGCTGAGTATGTAGAACTTCAGGCTCCTACCTCATCTTCACCCAGAAAAATTCCATTTTGACCTCATTTATGTATTGGGCTTGTACTTGAGATTTAATCTCGCTGGACACGGTGGCTCACACCTGTAATCCTAGCTCTTTGGGAGGCTGAGGCAGGAAGATTGCTTGAGGCCAGGAGTTCAAGGCTAGCCTGAGCGATGTAGTGAGACCCCATCTCTACAAAAAATAGAAGAATTAGCTGGATGTGGTGGCATGAGTAGGCCCAGCTACTTGGGAGGCTGAGGCTGGAGGATCCCTTGAGCCCAGGACTTGGAGGTTGCAGTGGGCTATGATGACACCACTGTATTCTACCCTGGCAACAGATCAAGCCCCTGTCTCTACAGAAGAAAAGGATTTAATCTCAAGAGTTATGTCTGTTAAAAAACAAAAAATGTTTGAATAGTACTGGTTTAGCAGATATAGTTTGAACATTTTACTACTTTTTCCTTATTAACATTCTGACATTCTTTGGGGCTAAGGAGCGAGTAGTCATTTTTGTTACTTAGTTACTTGAGCTCTGGTAAAATTATTTGCTCTCTTAATTCATTCAGCAACTATCAAAGAGCACTTACTAGATACTCTGGCCAATATTACAAGGTTCTGCAGCTAGCACTGGGAACTCAATGGAAGCAGTCCTCCCCCACCCCCATGGAGCTAACATTACATCTGAGATGAGTGGAGTTGAGAGTGCTTTGTTATTTAGCGAATCTGTGTGATTATTTGGAAGGAGCGGTCATTTATATTCTTCATTGGCTCTGTAGCAATCGGTGAAGAAGAATGTCTCTTTTCACTTCGAAGTGATTGGTGCTCCCAAGGTGTTCTTCCATCTGTTCCCACAGTCTGTTCCATGTGGAAGGAGGAGTGTCATAGTGGGGACACCAGGGACGCTCTCAGCAGATTCCTGGGTGTCACTGTGTGAGGCCCTTGGAAGGTTGGGGCCAGGTTCTCCTGACTTTCTGATGTCCCATTTTTTTTACCAGCTGTACAAGTAGAGCCAACGGTCATTTTTCCTCTAATGAAATGGGGCACTGAGAAATAATACAAAACAGCAGATAATTAAAAGATCATTTATATTTAGCTTTAGACTACATTATAGCTTTGGCCTTTCCCAGTAGAATTACTGCTCTAAGTTTGTTCCACTTATACTAGGAAAGACAGGATGTTAGAGCTGGAAGGGACCTAAAATATTACACAGCCTAATTCTATAACCTTCCACATGAGAAAGTCAGGGTCCAGAGAAAGCAAGACTCACTCCCAGAAGTCATACAACTGGTTCATGGAGAACAGGGGCCAAATTCAGTATCTTGTTTTCCAGACCACCACACCACCTGCCAATCCATATTGGAGTAGGGATGTATTTTGGGGGCATACACTAATTGGGATGGAGGGTGGTGGCATTGAAAGTGGTAGGGGACATGGTGAGTTAGCTAGGCTTTGACTGCTGCCTCTTGAAAGCCCAATAAGTAGACCCACTGCATGTAATCAAGAGATGTTTAATAGTAATATCTCCGTGCTGTTCCCACTCATCTGCTCCTCATTGCTCTATGTTTCGGAGAAGACATTCAGAAGCTGCAACAAGACCTGTAATGGAATTTGAGAGTCAACATTTTTGCCTTAGCAAACTGCTGGGCAACAGAGTGCAACTTCCCACAAGCATTTCCTTTAGTGTTCCGTGCCACACTCAGGGTAGGATCTCTGCTATTGCCAGAGACTGACTTGGTGTTAAGGCCAAGTGGGTCACTTTGCTCTTAGCTGTGATTCCTGCCTCACCCCTTACAGGAGAGTCCATCCCGATCCGGCTCTTCCTGGCGGGGTACGAGCTCACGCCCACCATGCGGGACATCAACAAGAAGTTCTCCGTGCGCTATTACCTCAACCTGGTGCTGATAGACGAGGAGGAGCGGCGCTACTTCAAGCAGCAGGTAAGGCACAGGCATCTCCTCGGGGCTCCTGGATGCTGCAGGGACAGAACCAGAAGGCCGACATTCCTGTGGAAGAATGGTACAGGGGAGAGAGTTTCTAAGCCTCTAGGCCTCTTGTTATTGTACCAAGAGGTGGAAACATTAGATTGCCCAGCATCCCACAGCAAGAGTGAACGTCCCCACTTGGTACCTGGAGTTTGCTGTCTCAGGCCTAATTTCTGCGACACCTGCTCTTCTGGCCCAATTTCTGCGACACCTGCTCTTCTGGCCCACACCAGGGACCGGGAGATACTGGCAGCTGCTGCCTTTGATAGAGATAAGCAGATGAGACTTTCGCCCAAGATTCCCCAGGACAAAGCTGGGAGCCCCTGGGATGCCCATTCCCGCACCTCCCTCTCAGTGTCCTGTTGCCCCCTCTCCCAATTCTGCAGGAAGTGGTGTTATGGCGGAAAGGTGACATCGTACGGAAGAGCATGTCCCACCAGGCAGCCATCGCTTCCCAGCGCTTCGAGGGCACAACCTCCCTGGGTGAGGTGCGGACCCCCAGCCAGCTGTCTGACAACAACTGCAGGCAGTAGGCCCCCAGGGCCAAGAAGCTGCTGGGCTTCCACCACGGCACCCCCATCCACCAAACACCAGCGGCGGGTTGGGGGGAGGGCCATGTGAGGCTCAGCTGACCCGTTACTTGCAACCTGAAAACAAATCATGTTTTTGACTTAAATTCTTTTTTCTGAAGAACCTAAGGGGCTTGGGTTGGGAAGCAGTTTCCTTGGGATTCTGTGGCTGATGTGGGGACAGGGAGAGGTAGCATCCTGCAAGCTAGTCTCTCTCGGCGGGAATAAAGAGCCGTCTGTCGCAGCCCTTCTTGCTGGGCTGCTTCATGTCTTACAGGAGAGCAGACAGCACACACCCTTGGCTCTGGGCTCTCTGAGCTTCCTCGTATGTAGGACCTGAGCATGTCCCTGGGATTCTGAGCTGCCAACAGAGCCTGGGTGGTCACGTGTTGTACTCCCCTCTACTGTCCCTGAGGTAGTGGCAGGAGTTGGGCCTGCTCCATCCCAAATGGCAGGGGTAAGACTCGAGATCAGGAAGCTACCTCTTTGGGAGTCTCGGATGTGGTGCTCTGAAGTTTCCATAGGCCACCTTCTTCCTGGCCTCTCACTGCTGGGACCCAGACACCTCCCTTCTCCATCTTCTCTGGATTGTCAGAAACATCCTGGAAGAGAAGCCTGCGGAAGGGCCTAGGGCACAGAGAAGCCCATGCATGGTCAGTATCATGCATGGATGGCAGCAGTGTTGAACCCAGGAGGCTGAGCCCGGCCCTCTGAGGAAGATCAATGCATGGCAACCGTCTGCCTTCATCACGTGACTCCACTGGCCACCCTGAGGTCTGGGTTGTTCTAGGGTGTTGCTCTATGTGCCCAACAAGCCCTCAGCAAGAGGGTCTGTTTCCTTTAAGAAGAGATCCCAGGAAGGGGCCTTGACCCCTTTGCCTCCCTGAGAGTGGACCTCGTCTCTCCTTGCCCTCCACTTAGTTTCTGGGAATCGGGGGTTGGTTTTAAACACTTGGGAAATTTTGTTCTTACTACCGCCCCGAGCCCATTCAGCCCTCTCCCTGTGTGTTAAGGGGGACGATGAGGGCCTCAGCAGAAGACTCTGCTACCACAACTTGAGAATAATTCTGCTTGCCAAATTACATCTTCATCCTCGCCAACTGACCCAGGTTTAGGACCATTGGTATTTTTTGTTTAAAAACACGTATGTAAAAACTCCCGTGGTTATCTTGTCATGCTAGAGAAGAGGGCAGTTCTTTCTCCCCCTTGCTCTGTGCTTAGGCCTGTAGTAGGAACGGTGTTTATTGTCCTTTTCTGCCTCATCTGGAAATGACAGGAATTACTCTCCTATTGGCCTCCCTTCCCTTTATAAGACCAAGCAGACCCCCCAGGGCAACTAATACAATATTTGGCCGTCTGTATTCTTAGTAACTTGGAAGGTAGAGGCGCTGGTTCTTGTGTCACTTTTCAGTTAGTGTGGGAAACGGGACTCCTCTTTTCCTCAGAAATCTGCAGTCTTGGGCCTTTGGGCAGGGTTCATGGATCAGAGCTGAGACTGGAGGGAAAGGCATTTGGGATGATGTGCGGTTGACTGGGGGCAGAACTGAGGAAGGTAGGTGGTTTCCCCCATGCTAGACCCCGAGTTCAGGTGCGACACACAATCCCCATTGAACAGGATCACCCATCCAGCTGCCCTTGGATTATCAAGGTTGGGGCTTACGTGTATGAGGGAGGCAGGTTCTGGGTTCCTTGCCTTTTTCAGAGCATGAGATTAGGCTCTGGTGTGCCTCCTTTTAATGGCTGGTATTCTAACTAGAAGCATTTGTCAATTCCTCGGCCTCCCAACTGACAACACAAATTCATTTCCCAACTTTCCTAACAGCTTAAACCTTTCTTCTGGGAGAACTAGAAGATAGAATTTGCTTTGATTCTCTCAGGCGCTGCGCACAAGCCAGGTCTTCTGTTTTCTTTTACACTCTCCCCATTCTCACCTTCTCTGTCCAACTGTGAAAGTGAGGGGAGGCTCCTGTCCCCACCCTCAAGGTCCCCAAACCTGGGAGCGCGTAGGTACTAAACCAAGCAGTGCAACTTGTAATTAAGCAGCTGCAGTGTTTACATGTTTCTTAACGTGTCGTCTTTTCAATGGCTGTATTTTCAAAGAACACTTGTTTTAATGGTCTCTGATTAAAGGAAGCCCCTGTGGCTTTGGGGGCATTGTGCCCCTGGTCCACCAGGTTCTGTGGTCTCCTATCTACACCACCCCACCTCCGATGTCAGGGAAAGAGAGACACCTGCCCTGACTCCCAAGACAGCACCTGTACTCTCAGTGTTCAATCCCTGGTGACCAGTGATGAGTACTTTATTACCCACCTGTTTTAGTCACGTATATGGCTGAGAAATGAATTCAGGTTTTACCCCTATCTGGCAGCTTGTCCTGAAACTGCTCATAGGATGGTTTAAACCTTTGTGACACTCAGATGACTTCAGGGGTAGGTGAGGGAGGCTGGTGTAGAAAGAATCAGTGTTACCAGACTGAGTCTCAGCCCTACATCCTGCTATGTATGGCCCTGCATCTTGTGGTGCAGCAGAAGGAGCCAGCCTGAGGGAAGACATCTGTGGTGGAATATTCCATTGCACCCAATGCGGTTTTAGAAGAAAAGCTTTCAACTTTGATCTTAATGTTTTATTGAAAAAAGTACACAAACCCACCTATGTATACAAGGCCAGGTAAACATAACAAGCGAGCCGCCTCACACCTTCTTTTGTCTTAAAAAAGCTTGACTTCTTTGGAGTAATGTCTTGCCCATTCCAGCAACCGTGTCTCAGTTAACTTGGTTCCTTTTCCTCCAGGCTCAAAATAAAATCAAACTCTTCTACCAAAAAAGGGGAAAAAGGAAGGGAAGGAAGAATTAGATCTTATGTCTCCTCCTGAACAGGGAAGTTCTGCCAGGCACAGGTACTTTACATGTCACCGAGGTAGGCAGTCAGTCCTTCAAAACCTGTGGAGTCTTACCAAGGGCCAGGCACTGCTGAGTACTGGGTACACAGCAACGGGTACTTGTGACTATCCCCTCCTCATGGATATAACAGGTGAAGATACTGACTCAGGTTAAAATACCATGCTCATATTCAGTCAGCTAGTAAATGGGAATGCATGGGGTCATTCTGGGGTGTGGGTGATGAGGTAAAGGACCCACTCTTACCTTGGGTCAGGGGCTGAATTGAGAGTCTCTGGCGAGTGAAAAGAGTCATATTTTTTAAGGGGCCACCAGTAGCTTTGTGAGCTTGATGATAGGTTTTGAGCTCAGCCAGGGGGATGAAACGCTTCATCATCCGAACAAACTGTACATCCACCTATGTGACAACAGTGTACATGACAGAAAGACATGTCCAGCCAGACTCTGCCCACTGGGTTTTTAACTGCTTGCAGGAGGTTCCTGTGCGGGGTTGCCAGTGTTCTGTTCTTATCTCCCAAGTTAGTGTAACCTCATCTGAGTAAGAGCTAGGAGGTATACCTTGACCTTAAACCACCACCCCAGACCCTCTACCTCCCTTTGTCCATCCTTCCCCTCTCATGAAACAGGAAGAATAGTCTTACCATGGACCATTTGGGGTTGTCCTCTTTGCTGGATGGATCATAATGGGGACTGTTTTTCTCAAACTGTGTGTGGTCTGGGTAAGCCTCCTTCACAATCTGAAACCAAACCCCAAGTCTCTAATCATGTATCCACAGTCAGCTCCACAGCCAATCTTTAATCCACCTCTAACTTGCATTTCTAACCCTGCACATTCTTACCCATGTGCCTTGCTGTAGAGCCAATGAGGGCTCAGATACATAGATATATGGAAATAATACACAGTCTAAGGCAAGCACAATTAGGAAAATCAGCCCTGTTTTTACAAGTCTTAGAAGCACATTTTAAAACCGAATGGTAAAGGTTATTACAGGTACCATTGTTTTTTTCTGCCTGTATAGTTAATTTTATCCTGAAAATTCTTAGCTTGGAAGATCTACCATCAGGCCTGTTTCTGAATGAGACCAAGGCTGAGGTGGAGATAAGTCAGTGCTAGCTGGACCTGAAATGAAGGCCTGCTTTGTTCGAGTCCTTGTCATACAGGAAGGGACCACGGCAGTTTCTCCCTGGTCCTACGATGGGGTATAGGGAGGGGGGTACTTCTTTTTTGTTACCTACTTAAGCTATACCACTTTATATCTACATGACTCAGTCTCTAGAGGGAAAGGGATTCAGATCAAAACCTGCCTAACTAACCTTCATAAGTCCTGCGATGCCTGGCTCTTTGCAGTTGCTATGGTAGAAGAAAGCTGCTTCTTCTAGCTTCATGGCCCTGAGGAAGTTCCGAGCCTATCCCAGAGGAAAAGAAACAAGAATGATCCTCCTCACCAGCTGGAAAGTACTAGCCTCTTAGCGGAAATCAAGTCTGCTTTCATTAGATGGGTTTTTCTTTTTTGCAGCTTCTCTTCAATTCATAAGAAAGTTGTTCCCCTTTTCCAAGATACCCAGACTTATACCAGGACACTGGCAGAACACAGCCCAACTGCAAATTTCATGTAGTCAGAGTAATTAAGATGTTTTTTTAAATATATTTTCAGGTTTACGTTCTGGGAAAAGGCAATCTTGGCCAAAAAGTTCTGCTATTACATAAGTCATAAGGAGGAGGCAGGCATAGCCCTTGGGTCTCAGGGTCCTGTTCCTAACCCTCTTACCTGGTAGTTGCGAACACCATCCCAGCATGTTGTCTGCTTAGGCTGTGCTTTCAGATCCTCAATGCCAAACTAGGCAAGAAGAAATAAAGTCATTCATTAAACAGTCCTTAGCCAGTTGGTAAGCATATATGGAAGCAGACAATTCCTTCCCCTACATTGAGAGGTGCTACTGGCTACAGTGGAAGTATGTGTAGTTGACTGGGAAGCAGCTCCACTGAGCCATTTCTGTTGGATGAATACAAGTAAGCCTTGTTATCTTATTATCCTTGCCAATTAAGAGGATTAGCTGAATGGATAATCCAGATTGATAAAGCAATCTTCTGGTTACATGCTTTTCACTTGTTAAAGTATTGTATATTTCTTATGTAGTATTTCTACTTATATTTTCCCCAGACTATATTAAAATTGGTTTATAGTCATTCCCTTAATGTATACCAACCATTGGCAGGGAGACACCTAAAAGCATGGAAAGTGGTAAGAGAAAGGCAACCTAAGATTGAGGTTGGCAAATTATCAGGCCAAATCTAGCCCCATGCCTGATTTCATAAGTAAAGTTTTACTTCAACACAGCCACACCTGTTTGTTAACAGGTGCCTATGGCCACTTTCTTGCTACAAGAGCAGAGTTGCAACTGTAAGACCCACAAGCCTATAATATTTACTGTCTGGCCCTTTGAAGAAAAAGTTTGCTGACCCTTGCTCTAGATAGAGGATTCACAAAACAGATAGTTGATAGTAATACATCCTGCTGATTTTAATAATTTTTACCTTTTCCCCACCCTTCAAAGATGAGAAGCTGGTGTTGGAACCCTATGGTGTTCCATATGCACTTATTTAAAAAAACAGCATGAAGGGACTGGAGACAGGTACATGGTCTCACCTTCACATCTACACCTTTCTCTAATCGGCTCTCTGGCTCTGACTTCATCAGCCAGTAGCTACTTAGCTTCTTCACAGAGCTTTTAGAGGCTGAAATCTTCTGAGGGCTGGAGTTCTCCACTTTAGCTGATACCTCACCTGCATCCTCAGTTTTGGTACGTTTTCCCAATAGCCCCTTCTTGTCTGCAACAGGAGAAGCAAAAAGAAAAGATTTATCATACTTGCTGAGAGGTAATGTTCCACTGTGGAAAAAGCTTATGCTTTAGAGTCAGACCCATCAATTACTAGCTGTATGTAGCACCTTAATGTAATGTTAAAGAAATTTCAGTTTCTTATTTATAAAAATTAGACAAGAATGCCTACCTTACAGATCTTTTGGATTATCCCTTCAGTGGGATTAAAGGGCCTGGCAGTAGGCAATAAATACTTTCCTTCCCTCATTCTCTATGCCTTCCTCAGGCTGTTTTCTCCAGTGAGGAAACTGAGCACCTACTTGGAGCTGTTTTGAAGATTAAATGAGATAATACAAACAAAGGGCTTAAACAATGCTTGGCATTACAGTAAGTGCCAGCATCAACTGTCATTAAATATTATTTTTGGATGTCTAATGCTCCGAACCCACCATACCTAGCTAGCTGAATTTTCTAATGGTTCCCTAGGAGTTAACATGCACACTGCAACGCCATGTGTTGTTAAATAACTACGATGTGCTGTAGTCAATCTGGAACTCTTGCCATTCCCAAAAGAGCTTTTTCTATCTTCCATTGCTTTGTTCTTGCTCTGCATTTACTTAGAATGCCATTCATCCTTGTGAATATAAAAATGACATCACTTTTTCTGAGTACTAAAGCTTTGCCTGTGGAAAGCCTTCCCATTTTTCAAGGCTAGACTCCCATTCCATGTCCTTCTCAAGGCTTTCCCTGTGGTTACCCGTAACAATCCAGTTTCCTGGACCCTGTCACTTAAATCCGTTTGCATTTACCCTGAGAGCAGGGAAATCTTACCTTAGCACATGCCACCCAATACTGCAAATATTCTTTGTGCTTAACAAACAGCTGTTACTTTAATGAACAAACAAGCACAAGAGACTCTGGGTAAAACCTTGGTGGTAAAAGTAAGGATGACGGAGGGCGATACGGGATGATGGAATAAGAAATCACTAAGGATTCTCCCCACAAGCACGGAGTAGAAAATTAACAGTATTAAACAGGCCCTAGAGAAATGTTTTTATGGGGCTGCCTTTGTGCAGCCTAGGTGCAGCTCACCTGGGCCAGCATCCCCAGCCAGCCTCTTCTGGGGTCTCGGCATGGTATTCCAGCAAGGGGCTGAAGTGCAGAGGATTCTGGAATCGACCAAGAGATACGAGAAGCAAAGCTAATACCACCAAAAAAACCTACGCAGAGCAAGATGGAGGCAACGAGAGGAAGCCTAGAAAACCTCAGACTTCTGCAAAGAAAAGAGACAACTGTGCCTAAGCCCCTCAAATCTTCCCCTCCGTAATCTACGCCATTTCCATGTCGCACAACCTTCTCCTAAATTCTCCTTAGTTTGTTCTGGAGCTGCCTCTCATCCGCTCACCACGCAGAGCCCACCACTCCGCCCCTCCCAAGAGGCGTGCGGCACTGGGTTGAAGACGTGCCTCTGGCGTGCCGGCCCCGGGGGTCTCTGGGAGTTGTAGTCCCGGCGCCTTGGCGCCTGCCTAGGAGCCGGGCCGAGAGGCTTGTGTGTAGACTACCATCCCCAGGGTGCGGCGGGGGCCGCGGTGTGGGCCAACACTACCGCAGCGGGGGACGCGGGAGCCCAGAGCTCGGCTGGAGCAAGGAGCGGCTGCGATGCTCGCGAGTGGCTGCCGGCGACTCGGTGCACGCCTCGGCTGCCTGCGCGGCGGTATCCAGGCTCCTGCCCAAACCGTCCACCGGAGCTTGACCTCCTGCATCGATCGTAAGGCTGGCCCCGGGAGTGCCGGGGCATCCGCGAGGGGCCGCGGTCTCTCCGCTCTGTCCCGCGCCCCCCTCGCCC
>RJWJ010016864.1:0-21852 GCA_004363605.1 Indri indri | reverse complement strand
ACTCCTGAGCTCAGGACGATCCGCCCGCCTCGGCCTCCCAGAGTGCTAGGACTACAGGCGTGAGCCACCGCGCCCGGCCCGCGTATATAGGTTTATAACTCAACACCTGTAGCTGTAACACACTGTCGAAGCTCGTGCAGGAAGTGGGAAACTACCGGAGATTACAAACCTGAATGTTTTTAGTCAAGAGGCAAATAATTTGAATGTTAATAGGGAATGTTGGCGACCTAGCGGGACTAAGTGATTACAGCCAGTTTGTGACTTGTCTGTCAAGCACCTAACCACTTTTTTATTTACTTTAAATAAATAACAGTTTTATTTATAGCAGAATAAATCCCTGAGATTGACACTAGATCTATAAGGTACACTAAGGTATAGAATACTGTTTTCTGCTCAGCGTCCTAAAACTCCTTCAAGAGGTGCTGCCTTGTTCTAGCGTTTAGGATTTGGTAAACAAGGTCACACTGGTTGATACCAAAGCAGATAAGGAATTATTTAGAGGTTTTTTTTTGTTCTTCCTTTTTTTCTTTTCATCTTCCACTTGAGTTGCTGTACAGTAAAGGTTTTCCTCATTTCATTTGGGCTGCTTTTCTATTTAGCTTTACCCTTTTAGTATGTTGGCTATTTGAACTCTGTCAGTAATTCTGGCAAAAGTCCATGAGGCCTGGTGTTTGTTTTGTTTGTATAGTGTATTTCTGTGGGGAAGTTGGGTATTTTTACTTAGTCACCATGCTTTCCTGTATTTAATTTGCCTTTTTTTGGTATAATTTACTTTTTAACTTACCTCTTGTACTTTTTTCTCCAAGTAATACTCTCCTTTTGTTAACCATTCCCTTTTCTGGAATTGACTGTATTTGTTATCGGTCTAAAAGTAGTTATGTTGTATTTACTTATGCATGTGATTTCTGTAAAACTATTCCCTGTTGTTTATTTAGAATGCAATTCAAATTTATTTCTTAAACCTTTAGTTCCTTGAACTACTGGTTTTAGGAAGTAGCGATTCACAGAAGAATTCTTAACATTTATGGAGCTTTTACTAGGATTGAAATTCTGTAGTGCTTCTGTTTGCATTATCTGTTTATGTTGTCTTTGGTGTGAATGGACCATATTCATCTTTGTAACCCCAACACTGCTACGTAGTAAAAAGACTCAATAAATATTCTTTCGTGAATGATCTTTGAGCTATGATCTACAGCAGCAAGAGTATGTGAATAAATGATGTGATGGCCAGAGAACCATTAATTGTTTATCCCTAACTTTATCCCTGAGAGTAATACCCAACAGAGGTTTCTGCTCTGAGCTTCTCAAGGTAGCCTAATCTTTAATCCTCACTATTCATTTCTGAGTTTCCCATTTTAATGAGAGTACTGATCACGGACGGAAGTGTTTTCTGTTTGCTCACACTGCCAGGCATTACTGACGGCCAGGTTTGCCCCAGAGGAACAGGCTCTGCCAGCTGCACTGTGTTCTCTAGGAAGGACTTTGCATCACTAGAAGGCACTGACGTAATTATTGTCAAGTGTGACTCCATAGTTTTCCTTTAGCGCTCTTTAGCATTGTGACCCCTACCTCGAGGGCTGCAACTGTATTTTAATAAGTGGCTAGGGTAGGAGACGTCTGGAAAGTCCCATATACTGTCCTAGGTTGATCTGGGTATGTGTTAGAACTGTCCCTTCTCCATCTCAGAAACAGGTTAATGATTGATGGTGCCATTCTCTTGCTGTTAAAGGCTGTACTATGTATGGGAAATGCTGTAATAGGTCCACCATCTCAGCCTCATAGTGCTTCTTTGCAATACTCTTCCCTGACCGCTGTCCTAGAACTGAACATATTCAATCTGCCCACAGCTTCCATGGGACTTAATGAAGAGCAGAAAGAATTTCAGAAAGTGGCCTTTGACTTTGCTGCTCGGGAGATGGCTCCAAATATGGCAGAGTGGGACCAGAAGGTAGGCATTATCCTTGTAAATAGATAGTCCAACAAATACCTTGTGCAGTGACCCTTATTTTCATCTCCTTATAGTCCTAATTGATCAGTGTCACTTACCAGCTTTTCCTGCAAGTGAGAGAACTGATAATGGATGACTTGTTTTATAGACGGTATCCTTATCATCTTGTAGACATCTTTTTTTAAAAAAATTGAACAAAAGATTTGGACACAAAACCAAGGTAGTTGTATAGATAATAAACTTTTTAATGCCAGGAAAACAGTTCTTACAGAACACAACTTACACTACTGTGAGACAAGCAGGCATATTAAGTTAAGAGAATCCCTGCACTCTCCCAAATGCAAACATCCTACTTCCCTCAGTGAACCATCTAAAGGAAAGTCCATCTCTGGATCAGTTACTGATGCTGCTGCTCTCTTTTGTACGTAGGAGCTATTCCCAGTGGACGTGATGCGGAAGGCAGCCCTGCTAGGCTTTGGGGGGGTCTACGTGCGAACAGATGTGGGCGGGTCCGGACTGTCACGGCTCGATACCTCTGTCATCTTTGAAGCCTTGGCTACAGGCTGCACCAGCACCACAGCCTATATAAGCATACACAAGTGAGTGCCCAAGCTTGGAAAGCACAATGAAGTACTCACATGGATTGACTGGGAAATTTCAGATTCATAGGAAAAAGATTGATCTTTTCAAGCTGATTGCCCTTGAGGAACTAGACTCAAGAGTACTTACCAGGTCTGCTGCTGCCTGTTGGACTTGGTTGTGTTGTCTTGTGCATTCCTTAGGGAATTAGGTCAGCCGGCCTTCTCCCCAGTCCTAGATTGAGGTGGTACCAGCAGACTTCTCCAGTAGAGTGAGTGGTCAGGGTCCTGGTACCCTTTTCTTCAATCTAAAGATAGAACCACCAGTGATTTGAGAAAGTAATAGAAAGCACATGTAACTCTGATTTTTAGGGGCCCATATAACCTAGCTAGAAGTAGAATGAACATCCAGGTGAGAAACCGTGGCCCTGGGTATCTCTGGATGGTACATATTCCAGAAACATGTTTTAATCCGGTCCTTTCCTTTGAAGTTGACTTTTCTCAATTGTGATTTCCCCTTCCCACTCTCTTCTGCTTCACCCTGTTTTGCTGCCCTGCCCTTTGTTCTCCCTCCCATCCCCCCAATTTCCTTTTCTTTTCTGGCTTTGTTTCTGTCAATGACTTATCTTCTTGGTGTACCTATCAGCATGTGTGCCTGGATAATTGATAGCTTTGGAAATGAGGAACAGAGGCACAAATTTTGCCCACCGCTCTGTACCATGGAGAAGTTTGCTTCCTACTGCCTCACTGAACCAGGTGGGTTTGCCGTATTGTAGGCGACATACAGCAGGGAGAGAGGTGTGACTCAGGTGGAGTCACCAAGCACTCCTTCTAGCCTGTTGACACACAGAACCACTTGCCAGCACTTTGGTTGTAGCGTAATAGAGTCCCGTGACCTGATGTCACAGAACTGAGAGGCCTTTAGGCCAGGGGCCCTGCAAGCTATAGACCGGAACCTCCTTGCAGAGGCTCGCTGCAGTACTCTCAGACAGTGATCCAATTGGTGCAGCAGTTTTTACAAAGTACAGAGAATTCCTTTGGCCATCTGGATCTTACAGTAGCACACTCTGAGCTGTTTGCCTCTAGGGAAGACTTCCTGGGAGGTGAAGCTGCTGGGCTCCCTCGACTTCACTAACTTTCTCACCCCTCTCTCTGCTCCCTTTTGATACCTGCTTCAGGAAGTGGGAGTGATGCTGCATCTCTTTTGACCTCGGCTAAACGACAAGGAGATCATTATATCCTCAACGGCTCCAAGGTACTAGCATGCTGCCCTCTCAGAGCAAGTTGGAGATCATTCCCACCTTCCTTCTGACATCCGCTAGTTCCTTTGCATTTACGAGGTAATATTCCCACAGAATTTTTATGTTTTAGGAAGCACCTCTGACCCGTTTCCCTTTATTCCCTCTCACTGTTTCTGTGTCTTCAGATCTGATTCTAGGTACTTTCATTCACTTTTGTCTGTCCTTTTTATACTCTCATCCATAAACCCCGGGTTCCCCAGTTGCTACAGCTACCTTTTACCCCTCCTCAGTCTGTCTGTGCCATTGTTCCTTTTAGTGTCCTATTGTTGGGAAGACCTCAGTGGTTTTCCCAGACGTTAGGCTCTGAGAACTTAGCATTCCTGATCCCTACATGCCCCTTCTCCAACCCCATAGGCCTTCATCAGTGGTGGTGGTGAGTCAGACATCTATGTGGTCATGTGTCGAACGGGAGGACCAGGCCCCAAAGGCATCTCATGCATAGTTGTTGAGAAGGGGACCCCTGGCCTCAGCTTCGGCAAGAAGGAGAAAAAGGTGAGTGGCTGTTGGACAGGAAGCAATTGAAGGTATGAGATTCTGCCACCTGCCAGACCAACTCCTGCCCTTTTCAGAAAATAGGTTCACACACCTGCTAACCTACCTTTGACGCAGTTACTTCTATCAGGATTTTTGACAGGAGCATGTAAAATAGAATAGGGCATTGTTAAAGAAACACTAGGCCTCTGGGGAGAGTGGCAAAGTTTGCCAGTAAGTGCCACAGGCCACCTGGTATTTAGTGCTGTAGCTTCTCCTGCCTCCTCTTTTGGTCTATATTTCTTACCCAGCTTCTCATTTTGTTGTACTTTTTACCCCAGGAAGAGATATATATAAAAGATCTGGTGTTAGCCAGAATTCTCAGGAATGAACAGCATGTGGTCTACTTTTCTCCTTTGAATAAAAATAAAGTAAAACTCCTTGGAGGTGACTGTGGCTTATTTCAGTAATCTAAGGACAATGTTTCTATACGTTCTTGGGAAAGTAAGACGTTCCTAGGATTAAGAAACCTCATGTCTTCCTCTTATCATAGGATCAAAAAAAAAGAAAGAAAGAAACCCCATGGCCAGGCCATGAACGATAGACCTGTGATTATGTAACCATAATTGGTGATAAGGGTGAAACCCACTCAGATTTTTTTAGACAAGACCTTCAAAACAGTCATGTATCTCCAATTTGTACTGTGACAGTTGGGATTTGTGGGGAGAAGTCAGGTAATGAAATAACCCCTAAATATACTTTTTCACAGCTCCTAGAGTTTCCGTATTTTCTTGCACAATCCTTCCTGACCCTTTGCAACTGCCAAGGAGTTATGAGCTTTTGTGCCTCTTCTCTTTTGTAACATAGCAGGCATTTCCTAGATAGCCTACTGTGTGCAATTATGGTAGCTCCTGGGATCGGGGGTAAGGGCTTAAATAAAAAGCTTGGGAATGGAGTTCATTTCATCGACAAAAGAGAGCTGCTGGATGTTTTTATACAAGGAAAAGTTGTGAGGGCACTAATGTTTTCAGAGCCAGACGGGAAATGGGAAATTCCCTATAGTTTGTGGTTTTCAAAATCTGCCTCACTAGGCCTGAAAGTTCCTTGAAGCCTTGTACTCCCTGCAAGAGGCGATCAAGTAGTGAGGGCCTTAATCTGTTTACACGCAAAGTATCTGAATAAGAGTCTGTTTGAAAAAAGAGGCTCTGCTGGCTTTCTAGTCTAACTCCCTTATTTTATGTAAAGAAAACGAAGGCCACAAAGAAGTCAGGTAATTTGTCTCAAGATGAAAAATAAAGCTAATTAGTTGCGTGACACAGACTACATCTCAGGTATTCAGAATTTTCTCTGAGCTTACGAGTAATGTATCTAGTGATATCCTTATAGGCCAGATTTCTGAGAAAAACAAATTTACTTATAGTGTTTGCCAGTTTCTGTAGTATAAATATTCTTGCCATGGCTGATTTTGTGATATTACAGAATGCTGAGTTAGGAAAACAGATACATAACTGGCTCTCCTGAGCTAGTGCCAGCATGTCACTCTGTCTGCAGCGAAGTGCTAGACCAGGGGTTGCCGGTCTTGCATGTTAGTCCTCCCTCCCCAATCTAATTACAGTATCTTTTAGGAATGCTAAGCTTTTAAAAGAGGAGTGTGCTATTAAGGCCTTTAGAAGTAAATTAAACTTCTTCAAATAAGCCCGATAATTGTCTCTGTTCTTATAAAAGAGTATACTCATAGAGGCACCAAAAATAAGGGCAGATTCTGCCACATTCTTAAAAGTTGGGGGAAGTATTTGTAGGTTAGTCTGGTAGGGTAGACATTAGAATGTAGATTTTCTTAGTAAGTTAAAAAATGTTTAGCTTAAACAAATATCTGTGAGTGTCGACAAGCCTTTAAATCTGAACTTTTTCTTTTTCCTTGTTTTAAGTTCTTGTGGGTTTGAGTCCCAGGGTATTGGAACCCATACTTCACAGACTTCTGTCTCCAGGGAAGGCCGCCCTGCCTGGTGGATTGTTGGGCAGCCACACAGTCCCTGATTTTTGCCAGGTGGGGTGGAACTCCCAGCCAACTCGAGCCGTGATCTTTGAAGACTGTGCTGTCCCTGTGGCCAACAGAATTGGGAACGAGGGGCAGGGCTTCCTCATTGCCATGAAAGGACTGAACGGAGGGAGGATCAACATTGGTGAGGACATGGAGGGGTGGGGTGAGGAGGCAGCAGCTGGGGCAAGCAGCACTGTCCTTCCAGCTCAGGCGGAATGTCGGCACTCTTCCCCTCTAGCTTCCTGCTCTCTGGGGGCTGCTCATGCCTCAGTCATCCTCACCCGAGACCACCTCAATGTCCGGAAGCAGTTTGGAGAGCCTCTGGCCAGTAAACAGGTAATGTCTGGGGCGTCCCTGCATGGCTTTCCGCTCTTTGCAGCCCCTGAGACCTGCTCTGGGGCTCACGTTCTTTAGGAAGCAGAAGCCATGATATCCCTTGTGGGGTCCTGCCACCGTCTTAGCCAGAGCTTGTGCTTCGTTTCTGTCAGTGATCTTTTTCAGAGGTGACGATACTAGAGTGCAGAGCAAGCAAATGGACTTAGAACTCACAAGGCAGTAAAGTGCCTGTGTGGAGGAGGCAATAGACTTTGAAGCTTTGGCTCACTTAGAAGAGGCACTTCCTTAGGGATGTCTTTTAAGAGTCCCAGATTAGGTGTTGGTCTGAGCCCCTCTGTCTTGTCTGGTTCTCTTCTCCCCTGTTGCTGCAGTACCTGCAGTTCAAACTGGCTGATATGGCGACAAGGCTGGTGGCCTCGAGACTGATGATCCGCAGTGCAGCAGTGGCTTTGCAGGAGGAGCGGGAAGATGCGATGGCCCTGTGCTCCATGGCCAAGCTGTTTGCTACGGATGAATGCTTTGCTGTACGTGATAAGCCCTCTGGCCCTCCTGAGATGGACAGGGAACAGCTGCTAGGCCCAGAGGTGCTGAGAGGCATAAGTCAGCTTTGGAACCCGGCTCTCCTGGGATGCTGCAGGGCCACCCTGGGGCTTAAGGATATAAATGAACTCATGAGAGGCCTGCATGGGAGCTCTCATGGCAGGCTTTTTGGCCTGCTCCAGGCCATTACACACTTCATCGTGTCACTGCTCGGTTGTGTTCTAGATGAGACTCCACCTTTGGAAGTTTCACAGCAGCCCAAAGCGTCTTGCCCAAATTTAGCACTCTGCCATGTTTACGTTGTCGGGGCAGAGCCACATTGAAGCTGGCCACTAGGTGGCACCGTAGCTTCATGTAATCCTAGCCAGGGTGGTTGTGGGCAACTTCTGCCTGGCAAGTAGTAAGTGAGAAAGGCAGAGGTCTTTGAGTTGCCTGTCTAGTGGGGTTCAGTAAATGAACTTCCCTTGTTGTCTCTGACCACACAGAATGTGGACCCCTCTTTGGGCTTGGCTGTGAGTTGTTCGTCCTCTCATTAGTCTGCAGCAGGCTGCTTGATTGGGGGCTGGGGTAGGGAGGGAAACCACGTGATCCACAGTCTTCCCACAATCAATGGCATCTGATCCCTGTCTCCCTGCAGATCTGCAACCAGGCTTTACAGATGCATGGAGGCTATGGCTACCTGAAGGATTACGCTGTTCAGCAGTATGTGCGGGACTCCAGGGTCCACCAAATTCTAGAAGGTAAAAATTGCCAGAGATACTCTCTTCCTTTCAGAATGGGTATAGGATCAGTGCTTTCCCCAGCCTGTCTGTCCCATCAGGCCCTGTCTGTCGTGGCTCCTTCCTTCCTTCCTGTCTGCCTGCCTTTTCCCCAGCCCTGCTCTGGAAGTGGCCTGTTGGTGCATTAGAAGGAGCACCAGCCTGGAGTCAGGAGACTGCTCTGTCACCATGGATAGGACATTGAACCATTTCTGCTTCTGCTCTTTTTCTTTGTAATTTGAGAGAAGGCTCAAACTGAGATAATATATGGGAAAGCATGTTGAAGGCTATGGCAGTGGCTATCCTTTACTGTTATAAAGTACCTGGTCCTCAGGGATCTCAGAATTTCTATATGGTAATTTACAGGGCAAATGTGAGCCAGTATGGTCACCAGCAGCTCTACAAATTGATTATCAGCCAGACAGTCTAAAAGATATCTATGTCAATATTGCTAGTAAATTTTTCAGTAAAGTAAATCATCAGTATGTGGGTATCTTCTTGGTAGTCACAGGCGTTCTGTCTGGGGAGTATGTAAGCCACTGGAGTCAGGCTCAGTACATGGCTTTCTCCACTCTCTACAACCAGTACATAAGTCTTGAAATTCCATGACTCGTGTTCCAGCTAGTGTAGACAGCTGGGGTTCCACTGTAGGAAAAGCAGATGGGGCAGAGGCTTCTCTGACTCGCAGCGAAGTAATGTGGGGCTGCTTCAGTGGGGACATTATATAATGGGGCACCCTGCCCCTTTCAAAGTATCCTTCGCAGACCTGAGCATGCACCAGACTTACCTAGAGAGCTTGTTAAAACAGATTGCTGGGCCCTGGGGGACCCGCTCGCCCCTGGAGCTTCTGCTCCCATGGTTCTAGTGTGGGCCTGAGAATTTGCATTTCTAACAAGTTTTCCAATGAGTCTGCCACTTCTTGTCTGGGAACCAGACTTTGAGACCCCTTCTCCGGCATCATGTTGAATTATAGACTGCTCACGGTTAGTCTGCTGCTTTCTGCTTCCTGGAAGCAAGTTTATTAGCTCAGTTGCCAGTATTCAAATTCCATTCCCCAGGGTCTCGTTCCTTCTGTTACCCTTGGCGATTACTTTCTCAGTTGGCTTTTATGAGTGTGGGAAACTTGCCCTTCATTCCAACTCTGTCTTTTAACCCTGCTATAATATGTGTGAAAAGCCAGATACGTTTATTTTAGGTGACACCATCATCTGCTTGTAGAGAAATTTGGGTACTGGTCACTTTATTACTTCTTTTTATCAGGGACTTTGCTATTGGATAACCCTAAAATTTTAAATTTGGCTGTATTTGATATTGTGTTTACTCATTCCTCAAGAAGGTTTATATTTCTCTTTGTATTAAAGGCCACTGCTAAAAATGAAGCAAACAATTGATACCCTCTTTTCTGGGAAGATGTTTTTGTTCTTTCATAATTCAGTGTTCTGATTACCAAAGAAATGTGTATTCACTGTTGAAAAATTATAAAAAAAATAACCAAAGTAAAAGAAAAAAATCACTCATGTTTCTACATCCAGAATAATATTTTGGTATATCTCCTTCTGGACTTTTTTATTTCCTGGCATTTTTCTGTACTTTGGAGAGAAGTCTATGATAAACCCATCCCTCCCAGAGATAAAAGCAGTGATTGTACTTTAAATCCACAACTATCCTGAGCTAGACTTGGAGCAGCCTGGTCAGAGCTTTAGTGAACTTTCAGAGTTTGCTGCTATTAAATCCTTCCTTCTCTGTCCCTCTTGCAGGTAGCAATGAAGTGATGAGGATGCTGATCTCTCGAAGCCTGCTTCAGGAGTAGCACCCGCACTTATATTGCACGGTGCTCAGTGTGCAACTGCAGTCAGTGTTGAGGGGTTCCATGTGGGCTGTTCTGTTCTATGAATCATGGATTAGACTGAAGGGCTGAGTGCTTCCAAGGTAGGACCTATACTCTGCCTGTGGGCAGCAGAGTCCTCAGTGGAAATGGAAGAGCTGCCCTGATGCGAAATGTCACAAGAAGACATACTGCCTTGTTTTCCTAATTCCAGAAAGGTGACAAATGAAGATTCACCATCAAACCAAAGTCCTTTCTTGGAACCACATTGTCTTGATTTTTCTGTATTTTGGTGGCTCACTGGATCCCTCTGCTTCTAGGGGCCTGGGTACTTGCATTGAAACTCTTCCTGCTTGTAGAGCAAAGGTGTGGGGAAATGAAGGGAGAATGCTCTCTTGTCTGTTTCTTTTCTCTGTAGCACAGCTAAAGATGCAGAGGGTTTCTCTGGAATGTAAATTATGATAAAATGAATATTTGAGAAACTGCCCTAAGCTGTGATTTAGGGTATATTTCTACTTCTGGACTATCTGAATATCAAGGGCTGAGATTATTTGGAATTTTGAATATTTGTTCTCTTTGTTTTTAGAAGCCTGTAGTCTAGGAATGGTATTTAGGGTTTCTGTAATCCTTCCTGATAAGTACTTTCTATCTGAGTTTTTGTTTCCTTTTTTGAAGTTGTTCCTTCCTCTTTTTAAATATTTTTAATTACTACAATGATAAATAAAGTCTACCCCTTTCTGTACTGTCTCTGGTTCTACTAAAGTCCATTTTTGTATTATTCTTCTAAACCTTTACAACTATTTAAAATTTTTTTAAAAATTTGATTGCATTTAACTGGATTTTAAAGTAATGATAAAAAAAAATCTCTCGTTGATCAATTTGGCTTTTAAAAAGTAGGCTCCTTAAATCATTAACAGCTTTGCCAACTAAGCATTGTTTATGATGTATGAAAGATTTAAAGTAGTATTCAAAGATGGGGACTTCTGGGGGAACACTGTTATAAATGATTATATTATTCCATCCCCTCATCTCTGTACAAACAAGTATGAAGATATTTTATTAACAACAATCAGTATTTGGAAAGAACAAAATATGTGTCTAGCTACAAGTATTTTCTTTTTTGAATGCATACTCTACATAAGAAACTGTGCTGGGCACTGCGTGGGGATAGGGTGTGGGATGCTATATTGCTGAGAGTGTGTTTCTGCCATCCAGGGCCCTCTGTAGAGAAGCTAAGGCGTAGCTGTGGTCCAGTGTAATGATACATCTACATAAGACTGCGAAGGCAGCCTGGCAAAGTGATAAGGTAGGGACGGAGTCAGGGAGAAGGTGGAAGTAGGATTTCACATCAAGCTTTTATGAAAATATGGAATATTTAAAGAGAATCAAGAATGTCAGTTTCAGATAGGGAAGAAGGAGGAGCAGGAAAAGTATAGGATTCTTGTGGAAGCTGTTTACACTGTTGTTTAATTGTGGTTTGGGGTCGTCAGGGACAGAAAGGAAATATAAGCTGAATTTGGTTAGAGTTAGGAAAGCCAAGGGTGAGGTTTTATTTGGTGAACAGTGGAGAGCCATGGAAGGATCTGAATGAAGAAGATATGATGAAATTAATTCAAAAAAACATCCTGGAATGCATATGTGGGATGAATATGAGTGAGGAAGGACAGAAGGGAAGACATATCCAGGCAATAGGTTCTTGAGCCAGGCATGGGGGCTTGAGCCTGTAATGCCAGCTACTTGGGAGACCAAGGAATTTAGCTCTGCCTCTGGCCAGGCATCCTTAATCCCCACAGGACAGAAAGAGGGAATACCAGTTCTCCCCTGGCCAAGGAGCAGGGTATCTCGAGCCTGAAGGAGCTGTCACTGATTTGGAAAAGTGGGACCTGTGATTTATTTCCAGTGCAGTGTACTCAGTGTTGGTTCAGTTCTCCCCCTGCTCCAACTTTAATGTGGGCTTTACAGTTTTCTCAAGTTTTTATGAAGAGTTATATAAACAATACTTTAAGACAGTTCACTAGTTACCTTCCCGGGCCCTCACCCAGATGAAGGTCCTGACCCTCTCACACACATATTCTGATCCTTCTCACAAAATCTGGAAATACCATTCTTTTCCCTTTTGTCTGTAAACCAGTCTGCGGGAATGAGATTCTTCCACCAGACTTAAACGTCATCAGAGTCTGAGAGACATCTGATTCATTTCCTTATCCTCAATGCTCTCCAGGCACATAGTAGGGAACTCAGTGTTTATTGAACAAATAGGAAAAGACTGGAAAAACCCATCATCACCAATGAGATACTAATTGCAGCTACTGACAAATCTGAAGCAGGAAGAGGCAAGACACACCATCAAAAGTCAACTGAACACACAAGAACAAGAACTGGACACACAAGAACGTGGCTTCCAGGGAAGTATGGTGAGTGAAAAGGCAAACTCGGTTACATACTATGTCATCCCGTTTATGTGGCATTCTTGAAATCATGTCATCACATAGTTCAAAACCAAGTTAGTGTTGCCAGGGATTAGGGTTTGGGAGGGGAGGAATGTGGCGGCCAGGCAGGGATGCAGAGCAAGCCTCCCCCTCTGGCTGCACAGGTGCAGCCTCAGTATCACCCCCACTCCCTGCATTGCCATTTACAGATTTCTTAGGGAGAGCACAGGTGACCAAGGGTTTGAGCCAAGGAAAGGTGGGAGGACAGGGCAGTGATGAGGCAGGTGGTTGAGCCTGGGCTTCAATTTTTAAGCGTCAGGGCACCGAGGGCAGGGTTCAGGAAGCGCTGTGTCCCATAGCATTCCTCATGGGCATGCCTGGCCAGAGGCCTCAGAGACCCAAGGCTCTGAGAAGGTTATTGTACCACTCCCTATCCCCCCAATTACACTGTAAAGGGGTATTATTTGCCAAGGAGTTTTATTCTGTGATAACTGGATATCCACATGCAGAAGAATGAAATTGGTGCCAAGGCTTGCTCCACCCCAGACTGAGTCAGACTGTCTGCCCTTTTTATTAGGGTTACGCGTTACTGCCACTAGAACTTTCACTCAGTTGTCCCGGCTCCTGAATTTAGTTTTTATAGTCTTCTAGGATTTAAAACATCTGTTCTCTTTGCCCTCCTTCCACAGACTTTCCACTATTTCCTCTGTTCACTAATGTTTGTGCCAACCTGGTTTACTTATAAATGAAAGAATCTGCTGTTTTTATTAATATAAGCCCCTAGATTTTTTTTGACCAATGTATTTCTTACAATGCTACAACCAGAATTTACAACCAGGAAAGTGCTGAAGACCTCACCATATTCATCATATTCAAAGTCGGCATTTCTTTTGATTTTTTTAATTTTTATTTTTTTTAAATTTCAGAATATTATGGGGACACAAATATTTTGGTTACATATAATGCCATTGCCTCGCCTAAGCCAGAGCTCCAAGTGTGCCCTTCCCCTAGACAGTGCACTCTGCACCCATTAGTTGTGAGTTTACCCATTTCCACGCTACCCCCAGCACCTGATGAATATTACTTCTATGTGAGCACCTAAGTGTTGATCAGTTAGTTCCAATTTGATGGCGAGTACATGTGGTGCTCTTTTTTCCATTCTTGTGATACTTCACTTCGAAGGATGGGCTCAAGCTCTAACAAGGATAATATAAGAGGTGCTAGTTCACCATTGTTTTTTGTAGTTGAGTAGTATTCCATGGTATGCATATACCACATTTTATGAATCCACTCATGTATTGATGGGCACTTGGGTTGTTTCCACATCTTTGCAATTGTGAATTGTGCTGCCATAAACATTCGAGTGCAGATGTCTTTATTGTAAAATGTCTTTTTTTTTTCCTCTGGGTAGAAGCCTGGTAGTGGGATTGCTGGATCAAATGGTATTTCTATTTTTAGTTCTTTGAGATATCTCCAAATTACTTTCCACAGAGGTTGCACTAATTTGCAGTCCCACAGGCAGTGTAAGAATGTTCCTGTCTCTCTGCATCCATGTCAGCATATGTTGTTTTGGGACTTTTTGATAAAAGCCATTCTCCCTGGAGATAGGTGATATCTCATTGTGGTTTTGATTTGCATCTCCCTGATGATTAGAGATATTGTGCACTTTTTTATAGGTTTGCTGGCCATTATTCTGTCTTCTTTTGAAAAGTTTCTGTTCATGTCTCTTTGCCCACTTTTTAATGGGGTTGTTTGATTTTTTTCTTGTTAATTTTCTTAAGTTCTATATAGATTCTTGTTATCAGCCCTTTATCAGATGTGTAGCATGCAAATATTTTCTTCCGTTCTGTAGGAAACTATCATTAGAACGAATAGACAACGTACAGAATGGGACAAAGCCATTTCTTGCAGAGTTGGTGGAGAGCAGCCCCAAGCAGTGCTTTGATAACTGGAGGAGTTCATGGTAGGGCAGCTGGAGAACAGGGAACCAGATCCAGTAATTAGAAGGAAGGTTAGAAATACCCTTAGAGTAGAGTGGTCAGGAAAACACAGATGCTCAGTTTAAATTTGAATGCCAGATAAACAGTGAATAATTGTTTAACATAAGTATTTCACCCCCCTCCCCAATGTTTGCGGTATTCGTACACTAAGAAAATAATGTGTATTGACTTTTAGATTAAACTGGGCATCCTGTCCTTTTTTTTTTTTTTTTTTGCTAAATCTGGCTGTCTCTTGCCCACATAGCAAATTAAACATTCTAACATTTTCTTGAAAATTTCTCTGGTCATGGGGTCTAGGAGATCGGGAAGTTCCTGAGAGAGACCTGAATACATGTGATCGGTCTTTTCTGCTTTATCTTTCTCCTTAGGACTTATCACTAGCTGACATACTAGTGTATCCTGTACTGATTTTTCTTGTTTATTATTTGTTCCCCGTGTTAGAATGTTAGTTCCTTGGCAACAGGATATTTTCCTCTGCTTCATCAGCAGCTAAAACAGTGCTTACCACAGGAGAAATACTCAACATATATTTATTTACTAGGATGAGTAAATTAATTTCTGACCCATGCCTTTGAAAACTTTTAGTCTGCCTGTGCTAGAAACAGTCTCTTTTTATATATGACATTGCAAAAATCCCAAATAAATTTTTCAAAGCAGAAGCAGTAGAAACCTTCAGTGTAAAGCTAAGAATTGAGATTCCCTGTATCAGCACTTGATAAAAACACAGATTCTCCATGACTTATGATGGGGTTACATCCCAATAAACTTACTATCATAAGCAGAAATGCATTTAATACACCTAAGCTACCAAACATCATAACTTAGCCTAGCCTACCTTAAATATTCTCAGAATGCTTACTTTTGCCTACAGTTGGGCAAAATCTTCTGGCAAGTGCACTGTAGAGTATTGGTTGTTTACTCTTGTGATCACATTTCAATTTATTAAAACTTGTTTTATGGCCAATGTATGGTTTATCCGGGAAAATGTGTGTGTACTGAAGAAGAACGTGTATTCTGGTGAATTTTACCGATTTTTGTTTTAAATATTTCAGGCCCTGTTATTAATTACATGCAAGCTTTAAAATTTTATGTCATGCTAGTGAACTGAACCTTTTATTATCGTGAAGAGTATCCCTTTGACTCTAGTAATGCTTGTTATCTTAAAGCCTATCTTGTCTATTAACATAACTATTTTTATTAATATTTGCATGCTATATCTTTTTCCATATTTTAATTTTGAGCCTTTATCTGTCTATTTAAAGAACAGCATATAGTTGGGTTAAAAAAATCTAATTCAACAATGTTGCCCATTAATCAGAAAATTTAGTCCATGTATTCTTAATGTAAATTCATATATTTGGATTAAATCTGCCATCTATTTTTTTGTCCTAATCGTTCCACTAATTTTATATTTATTTCTCTCCTTTCCTCTCATTTTTGGATGATTTTATATTTTAAATAATTTTTCTCCCTCTAGTTGGGGGCTTAAATGCTTTGTTTACATTATTTTAGTAGGTAAGCTAGAAATTATAATATGCATCCTCAAATTTTACTGTTCATATTTACTGTTAATACCTTTATTATCCTAACAGATAATTTAGGGGTCTTTGAACACTTTCATTTCATTTATCCTCTTGTTTTTATTGTATACAGACAACACTTCTTTAAATTTCCCCCCACAGTTACCACCTTCTCTGATCTTTATTAATTGCTACATCTTTGAGCTTTCGTCGAAGATTATTTCCCTTCTATCTGAAGTTTATCCTGTAGAACTTCCTTTGGTGTTTTTCTGTTGATGGCAAACTTTCTTTTTGTTTCTCTGCAATGTTATTTTCCCTTCATTACTAGACTTTCTCATCTATTCTCTGTATTTCTTAACTTCTACTTTCTATTTTCCATATCTTTAACTTTCTATATTTTGGATCTTTAGTTTAATCTAATTGATGAATTCTTTTTTCATGTATGTTCTGTTTAGTCCCTCAATTGAATTTTTAATTTCTGTAAATTTTTATTCATTTCTGTAAGCTCTATTTGGTTCTCTTTTACTATCAATTGTTCTTTCTTTGTGGTTTCTTTCTTGGCTGTTAGTTTTTGATTAATTCTTTTATTCCTTTAACAATTCTAAGTCACCTAATACAATTTGTCTATCAGATTACTCAGTTATCTGAAATTATCAGTCTAATTCTACTTTGTTAAATCTCTGGTGACTCTCTGTTATGTTTGTTTTCTCATGTGTTTTGTAACTTTTAATTATTAGCTCATTTTATCTATGGAATCCTGAGCATGTTGAGAACATGTTTCACCAAGTGCCGCAGGGATATTACTGACCTAGGACTATTTTTTATATTCATTTCTTTAACACTTCCCTAATTCTTTTAGAGTGAATTAAACAATTTCTCTTGTGATAAATATTCATTATGTGGGATTTTATAACATATTTTACTTACCATGCATATGGTATATGCCATTCATATAACCATGCATTATAAGATGATTACTTTTTTATGCTTCTGCCACAAATACCAGTTTAAAATTCTTTGAGGGCAGAATAATGTCCCAGCTTCACCACAGATTCTCTGCTGTTAACTAGGAAACGTCCTTAGTTGAGGAAAGCCAATGTGATACGATCAAAACCTCAAGCTTCCCCTTTTATAATATTTAATGGATATTTTTGGGTATCTTTTGGAAAAAATAAATAAATAAAGAATACTGCTTGTCTCTTGCCGTTAGTTTTTTCTTTAGCTATGAATACTTTGATGGGTTTTCCTGGACAATTCTCTTATCATAAACCAATGCAATTGCATCTGAGTTATAGATGTTAGATGGTCAGCATTTATAGGCACAGAGGATCCAACTACATCCATTTTAGTCTCCAAATCAGTCATTTCCTAAAACCACAGGTCACAGATGTATATACAGACCCATCTTCTGAAGTATCTTAGCCTGTAATCCTTTATGATCTGATAAGTGTTTTTATGACCATCACCTTTCATGAGTAAAATTAGCATGAGCAAAGTATCAGTATGAAATGTTTGTGACAAAGCTTAGTGTGATTTCCATCATAATCCTGTTAAATCATGCCTGTTTCTTTAGCCTAAGGGAAGATGAAATCAGTTCACAAAGATCAAAGTTTATTTTTCTAAATAACTGCTGTTTTTTAGTCATCAAAGATAGTCCTGGGCCTCTATGCTTACTAATCCCAAAGCCACGTACCTTCTTTTTCAAGCATTCCCGAGTGCTTTCTTTGTCTCGATCACTGTAGCTGTTTCTCTTGATTCAGAAGGATTGTCTTCATTAAGTGGCTTTCTAAATTATGTATTTACTCAACAAATACTTATTGAGAGTATGTAATGTGCCAGGTGCTATACTAGCTCATTGTATACTATCCCTATTGTCAGAAGACATACGTAAAAAAGGAAATAGGCAAAGAAAATCACTTAAATTTTGTTAAGTACTCTGAAGGAAACAAAGGATTGGGGAAGAGAAAATGGCGGGGAAGAGTGCTCGTTTAGAAATAGATCCTAGGCTGATACTCCGTATGAGAAGGAGCTGTCCCCTTGAAGGCAAGAGAAGAACTTTCCAGATTTGGAGGACAGCAAATGGAAAATATTGGGGTGAGGAGAAAACTTCCCCATTCCCCCAAAAGTTCGCTGAAAGATCACCTTGCAATTAAGGCAGATTAATAAGAGAAAGAGGTTTATGTACTGTGTTCACAGGGAGAGTCACAGAGTGATTGCCCAGTAGTCCAGTGGGATCCAGATATTTTTATACCCTCCTTTTAGAAGGGAGGAGGAGACAAGGAATATAGGTAATTCTGTTTAGGGGCAATAAATAGTTGCTAGGGAGGATGAATGGGTGGGGGAAACAGATTGACTTGTAAATTAACCTGAGAGACAGGTATTATGTTTAAAATTATTTAGGTCAGATCTGCTTGCATTCTTGATCTTCTTTGCTGCAATATTGTGAGATAACAGAGGGGAAGGGAAGTCGATTGTTCTTGTGATGGGTCCATCTGGTTTATGCAGATAGAGGGAAACCCCTTCCAATGCCTGTTAATCTCTAAGAGCCTTCAATTCAAAATACTCTTTATACCAAGGAGTCATATTTTGGGGTGAAATTTCCTAAGCTCCCTCAAAAGTCCCCAGGTCAGCAAAGAGATTGTCAAACATATCATCCAGAATTTTCTTTTTTAACCTGGGCCAATTCAGCTCTTGGTGGTCCTGCAGAGGCAGGGCTGTGGGCTTTTTGGGTAAGGTAAGGAGTTTGGATTTTTATTCTCAGTGCTCTGAGAAACCATCAAATGGGTTCACGTAAGGGAAGGAGTGAGATGATGTGATCAAGGTTTTTAGATCTTTCTCGCTGCTCTGTGGAGGTTGGACCGAAGGAGGGCAGGGATTGAGATAAATAAGAATAAAAGTTGCCTTCGTTTCCCTATGTTCTGACATTTCACTTCTTTAAGGAAACTTGCTTCTCCCATATTGTGTTTTAGATAACAAGAGAAGGAACAGAGAGAAAATGCCCTCCTATCTTTCCTCCCGGCCTCTTTCTTCCTTCCTTCCTTCTTACTTCCCTTACATCGGGGCACTGTGGGCGTACATTTCCCAGACTTGCCCACTTACTTGTAGTGCTATTAGGAATATTAGGAAGCTTTGTTCCTAAATTGTGGTTAGGGTGCAAATAATCTAGATATTAAGAGGATAAGATTTTGTTTGCATATTGAGTAAGTGAAACTTATATTTCTTTTAAAAAGCATGAGGTGCAAATGAGCTATCAAGCCATGAAGAGACCTGGAGGAACCCTAAATGCATATTACCAAGTCAAAGAAGGCAGTCCGAAAAGGCTGCATACTATGTGATTCCAATTATGTGACATTCTAGAAAAGGCAAAAGTATGGAGGCAGGAAAATGACCAGTGGTTGCCAAGCCGTCAGGGAAGGAAGGATAAATAGGTGGGGCACAGAGGAGTTTTAGGGCAGTGAAACTACTCTGTATGACACTGTCATGGTGGATGCATGTTATTATACATTCGTCCAAACCCACAGATTGTACAACGCCAAGAGTAACCTCTTAATGTAAGCTATGGAGTTGGAATGATGATGATGTGTTAGTGTAGGTTCATTGATTGTAACAAATGTCCCACTCTGGTGGGGGGTATTGGTAATGGGAAGGCTGTGTGAGGAAGGCAGGGGGTATTTGAGAACTCTCTGTACCTTCTGCTCAATTTCACTGTGAACCTAAAACTACTCTAAAATATACAGTCTATTAAAAAAAATGGATGAAATGAGGAAGGGGTTCAGGGTTCCTAAAGCTTGTCCTGATGGGTACTTTCAGAATTTCTTTTCTTTTCTAAGATTTCTTTTTTTTTTCTTTAGTTGTGGAGTCTTTTTAGATATTTGTAACTGCTATGTCATTGAATAAAATTCACCCAGGCCACTAATCTAGGCCATTGATCTGTTTCTACAAATTGGTTTTTAACTTTTAAAAAACATAGTCTTTGTATATTTGTGTTTATTTTTCCAATAGACTTGACTAATTCCTGGAAACAACAATTTACAAATTCTTCCACTAACAACGTAACTCTAAAATATGTCTCCTTATTATTAAGAATTTGGCAAATTTAGTAACTTGGAAATTTATTAGAACTCAATTTGTAGTTTTGATAAAAAGATAAGGATTTTTATAGAGAATTTTCCTGATCTAAGAATTCCTTCATTACAAGCACATATTTTCCCGGGGTGGGGTAGGGATGGGGGGGTTGGTAGGAAATACAGTATTTGCTTTTCTTTTTTTAAGACCCAGAGAATTCAAGGCTAAGTAATACAGTCTGTTACATACAGACTGGTGTTCTGAGAGACTAACACTTGCGTTTTCTGCTGCAACTAATACTTGTTGAATGCAGCCTGTCTAAAGGAAATGCATGCACTTATCATGGTGTGGGGAAAAAGGCTGTGTTAGGGACACAAAGATGCTTAAAATATGGTTTCTGCCATGAAAGATCGTATTGCTTCCACTTACTCTCACTAAGGGTGACCTCCTCAGGCTGGGCTTGGGTCCAGCCGTCAGGGTCCCAGGATGGGCCTTCCTCTGCCTCTGGGTACACAAGCTCTGCCCATGGGTCCCACACCTCTGCCATCCACACAGGGTCACTCTGGCAGGAGAGCCCTGTGGGGGTGCTTGCAGGGCAGAAGACCCTGGGCTGCAGTAGAAACCCTCCCAGAGCTGAGCTATCCCTGTGCTCTCACCACCCTCTCCAACCCGTCAGGGGGTTCCTGCCCCATCTGAATTAGAGCTAACATCACAACCAGAACAAGCTCTCCTGCCACAGGCTCTCGGAAGCCCTTCTGTGCCCTTGCACAGGACTCCTATTTCCTTACATGAGGAGTCCATCTATTGGCATTGTCAGTGTTGGAGACGATTGGGCCTTTCTCCCCGTCAAATGCATGCAAGTTGTTTTAAAGTTGCTTTGTAATTTATCTACAGACAAATCAGACCCAGAGCCAGTGCTTTTCCAATGCCATTAATTCTTTGATGGGTCCCTTGGTACTGCATATAAACATGACTTCAACCCCATTTGCAGGGGGTGGGGGGCGTTGTAGGTATCAGATTCCATACATAACTGGGCATGTGGATCTAACTAACAAGCCTGACTTCCAAAATGTACCAGAAGAGAGGCTGCTGTTTCCTTCTGTGCACACCTTCCCTGCAGGTGTGCTGACCCCAGCGTGGGAGAGTGCAGTCTTCCTTGGTCTGCTAGCCACTTTTATTTCCCAGTCCATTTCTCCTCAGAACAATCCCCAGCAGCAATCGTTCAGTCAGTGTTCCGATGACAAAGGACTGCATGAAACAGCCGAGACTGCCTTTGGCATCTTGTTTCCTTTTTTTTTTTTTTTTAAATAACTTTTATTATATCAAAGTTATATATGTAAATAATTTTAAGTCAAATAGTTTCATAAGGCTTTCCGTGAAAAACTGCAGCCCTCTTTCCCATCTTGCTCCCTGCTTGATTCCTGTTCTGCGGAATCATTTTCAAAGCTTTCATCTGTTTCTTCTAGTAACTGTCTCCACATTTCAAAATAATGTACTTAAACCCATATTGGCTGATTTTCAATTTTAGGTAAATTTATTAATCCCTTGATATGGAAAATTAGAATTTATGGCTCCTCCACCTCTTCTATTCACCCACCAGTCTTCTCTCTGCCTTCCCTCCCGGTACAGTTATATCACGATTTTTGGTTAAATCGATGTTCGATGTTTATATTAATATACACATTGTTTATAGCTGAGCCTCATAGGATTCTATGATGGCCTTTCTTGTACAAAATTTTATTTTTAAAAATCTTGAATATACTCCCATTAGACAATTGGAGTACCAGTGAAATCATAATTGATGAATATTTGTTTATATTCCAGACTTTGAAATAATATATTTTCATCCCACAATGCAAATATTATATAAAATATAAATACTTTAATACCATTGCAAATATTAATATAATAATTAGTACTGATAATACTGATTATTGTTTTTAAAAATTTGTTTATAATTGAGACATAATAATTGTACAGGTTGATGGGCTATGATGTGATGTTCCAATACGTGTATACGTTGAGTAATGATCAAATCAG
>RJWJ010016863.1:0-33881 GCA_004363605.1 Indri indri | reverse complement strand
TTTGCCTTTGCCCTCTTGGCCAATATTGTCCAACTCTGTCATGCACTGCATACTTACTTTCTGAGGCATTAAATTTGGGTTAGTTATTTTGGCTAATCTCTAGTCCCTTTATGTTGTTATATTTTTAAATTTATTATAAAATAAAATACACCTTTATACCAGAAGAAGTTAAAACCATAAAGAAGGATATAAAATAAAAAACAATTCCTCTTTTCACTCCGACAGCCCCTCAGTTCTACTACTCACTCAGAGGTAACTATTATTAATAGTTACCGATATATCCTTTTGGAAATGATCTATCCATGTGTAAACATATTATATATATGCACACACACACAGACACATATTTGCATATTTATCTCCTTTAAAAACATTTACACAAATGTAATTATACTATATTCTTTTTCAAGCTGCTTTTGGGGGTCATCTTTGGACATCTTAATATCAGCACAAGCTTGTTCTTAAATTTAAGAATTTTGATAGATATTCTTAAAATCCTCATATATGAATGTAAAGAGTGCACCAATTTATCCTCTCAAGTGTTTGAGTGTGCTTCTCTCTCCACACATTCATTGAGACTAGATCGTCTTCCTAATTTTAACCGTGATGATAGGTACTTTAACTTGAATTTATTTTACTGTGAGTGAGATCAAGAATATTTTCATGTGATTTATTTTGTATACATTATATACATTGTCATTAGTGTATATTGTTTTCTGCTCCACCCTTCCCCACCGCCCTTTTGTTTTTTGAGAGATGAGACCTCATTATGTTGCCCAGGCTGGATTTGAACTCCTGGGCTCAAGCAAGCCTTCTGCCTCAGCATCCCAAGTAGCTGGGACTATAGGTTCATACCACTGTGTCTGGCTCTTCACTTTTCTTTTATATTAGTTTTTTATTCCTTTATAAGGACATTGTATATTAAAAACATCAGCCCTTTGTTTTGTCATCTGCTCTTTGATTTTTGTGTATGGCCTTACCTTTTTGCCATGCAGAAGTTTTAAATTTTAAATAATTAAATGTATGAGGGTTTTTCCCCCACTGGTTTGAATTTTGTGCTGTAAGTTAACAGGCCTTCCTGTTTTGCCACGTTTTACTTTTTAATCAAATCCTCCTGGTACGTAGCAAAGTTGCATAGACTATAAAATTGGAAGAAATTGGAGTATCTAGTGTTTCTTTCTGAATTGGTACACTCAGTTATTTCAGAGGGTTAATAAAAGCTTTTGGGTTGGAACCCTTTAGTGTCCCTAAGTATCCTTTAATGATGAGAAGAAAGAAGCAAGACAGAGCTATTAATCAGCTGAATAAACTGTCTTCTCACTGAATGAACATGCTGCTGAATGAACACACTGCTAAATGAACTTTTTTTCTTCTGGAAACTATATTTGATGGTTACCACTCAGTCCCAGCATTAACTGCTATACTTCAGCAACCTGTGTGGCAAAAAATACGAGCAAGGCCTGAGTTTGGGGATAAAATGGTGACTTTTATCTGGGGGCACAGCCTGCATCTAAACAGCACATCCAGAAACATTATGGCTGCCTGGTTGACCCAGACACATTTAAAGGGAATGAGTGGATGAGAACAAGGTAGTCTAATCAGTTGAGAATTGCAGAGGGGGAGTTAGGAGGTAGAAAATATGCTGTTTAACTTGGTCTGTCCCTTTAGTGGGTCTTGTTCCTTATCAAAAGGACAGCATTTTCTGCTGTGGCTGTTTGTGCCATCACCAGTGTGACCCCAGGCCCTTCTTTATGTTCTGGCCACTCATTATGAAGTTGGTGAGCAGGCACTCTTTCTGCCCAGCAGTATAGCTTGTTTGCTGCCTTGGGTTTATGTGGATTTGATTTGAAACAGAGCAGGAGAGATTTTTAGATTTTCAAGCTCTTCGTTAGCACTGTACTCTGCTGGATGATAACCAATGTCAGAAGAATGTCCGCCTTTTTTTCTCTGAGGCACATCTCCTCGTCTTCCTTTTTCAACAGCCACTATTGACTTATCCAATGACTTAAGGCAATGTCAAACTGATGGTCTCTTTGGAAACTGGTGATTCAGTATCATGAAGTAGAGAGCTGCTCTTCCATCCTCTCTGGTGAAGATGACCTTGACTCAATATTTTTGACCTTGCCATCTGCCTCCTGAACATCTGCCTTAGTCTATTTGTGCTACTAAAGCAACAGAAATTTATTTCTCACAGTTCTGGAGTCCAGGAAGTTCAAGATCAAGGTGCCAGAAAATTTGCTGTCTGGTGAGGGCCTATTGCCTGGTTTCTTGATGACCATCTTCTGTCTGTGTCCTCCCATGGCAGGAGGGGTGAGGGGACTTTCTGGGGCCTCATTTGTATAGGCATTAATTCCACCCTGAGAGGGCTCTGCTCTCATGACCTAATCACCTTTGAAAGGCCCCACCTCCACATATCTTCACATTGGGGATTAGATTTTAACATATGAATTTGTGGGAGACAGGAATATTCAGATCATAGCAACATCCAAAGGCTCAGCAATTTTACATCCTGCACCTTTTGTCATTTTATCCTGGCTGAGGGTGAAGACTCTAGAGGCTGAGTCATAGTGGCCAGCAATCTCGCCAATCTCAGAAGGTTTTATTCTCCTTCTATCAAACATCATAGAGAGAAAATGAAATACTTAGTTTGAATCCAACCTCTTTCAATGCAAGGGATGCTCTGCATTGATGCTCCTCACAAACATTCCATCCAGTGCAAGGTGGACCATTTGGGGCATGACAGATTCCTTCTCAAGAGGAATTGCAATCTGATGTAGAGAACTCAAGCTGTGTCTTAAACACTTCTAATCTGTAACCACAACCATTGGACTGATCATTAGGGAAAAACCATGACGAAGTCTAGAGGAGCCTGCTGAGAAAGAGTTCCATTCTTCCTTCCATCTCCTAGGAACCTACACTTATGTGACTTTTCCAAAGAAAGTCTACCACGTTAACATGTAAAAGCAGTAGACATTTGATGAGCCAATGTTTATATCAAAATATTAATAAAAATAATTACCATAGAGAAGAAAAGTCACAGCTAGACTCTTTAATTATCTCATTGCTTCATTCATACAACGGATAATTTAGCCCTTACTATATGCGAAACACTGTGCTAGGTGTTGAGAATGTATTCAGGAATAATAATAGTAACTATAGCTGACAAGCATTGAGCTTTTACTACCTATTTGGCACTGTGCTGAGTGCTTTACATGGATTATCTCATATAGTTCTCAAATCAACCTTGTAATTAGGTGCTTTTACAATCTCTATATGAAGATAAGGAAAATGAGGTTTAGGGATATTGCATAACCTCCCCAAAGGCACACTGCTAATAAGGATTAAAGCTAGGATACAAACCCAGTGTATTTTCCACTTTATAATTACTTTCTGTTGTTTCTGCATGAGGCAGAAAAAAGTCTCTGCCCTCACGAAACTTACAGTCTGATTCAGAGAACACTCTTCTACAGCTAAACTCTTTTAATCCATCTCAGGAGAAATGTAACATGTGTCCTCCAAAAAAGGCTTCTCACCTTTCGGCAGGTGTTGGGCTGGTCACTCATACTCAGTGAATGGGGGCCACATCAATCAACCATACTTTCTGCAATCACAGTCATTTCTCCCATCTCCTCTATCTTTTCCATGCCCTCTTCCTAGCATCCTTTGCCTTGTCCTTCTCCTCTCTTTCTTCTCTGAGTGTCTTCCCTTCCATACCTGTTTATTTTTTCTCTCTCCCATCTAGATAATCCCCAGAGTCCCCAAATGCCACACCATGCAGTTTTGAAGGAAAACACGAAAGGGAGGACACTTTCACTGCAAATGAAAAGAGCTGTTGATGGATGGCTTAGTAAGCCTAGGGGTCCTACTTTAGCATTCTCTGGCATTTAAGGGACGTGGGATTCTAAAAGCACTCCATTCTGCTGTTGCTAATCTCATTTATTCCATGATTAACAACACAGTTCATTATATTTTCAGCTCACATTAATCTTCTCTTCTGTGAGTTTGGTAACATTTGGAGTCATTTCCCTCTGTATTTATCCATCTGGGATGTTCATAAAAGATAAGTTTGCAGAAAGTCATTTGTTGCTCATGCAGAAAGTTGTTTGTTTCTCACTGCTGTAAAAGGAGTGTGAATGCTCTCCTTGTTTCTCGGATCCTGGGAGTAAATCTTCTCAGTCAGGCATGGATTCCCTCCACAATGCAGAGGGCCCCTTCAACTGAGCTCCGTGGGGTCCTCAACTTAGAGCAATATCCACAGCACAAGGGATTGGGCTGCAACATAACAGCTTCAGAAATCACAAGCAATGCGTGCTGGATCCCGACTATCCTCATAGAGCAGATGGGATCAGAAGAGAACTGTGAGGACAGTGGAAAGAGGAGAGTAATGAGTCAGAACAAAGACTTTGGCTTGAGTCCTGTCTCTACACCTACAAGCTGTTTAATCTTCGGCAAGTCACATAATCTCTCTGAAATCCACTCATCTCCTCTGTGAACTGGTCCCAAAGGTGTGCCTGTCTTTATATTGGAGGGTAGTTTTAAGGGTTAACTTACATTCTCATCTCTGCCCTCTGCTGTTGAGTAAGCTTTGTAACCTTGCTTATATCACTTAATTTTACAATTTCTGTGGCCCCCGCAAACACGAACACACACACACACACACACACACACACACACACGTGTATATGGTAGGAGAGGAAGAGAGAGAGGAGAAAGAAAAAATAGTCTATTGGGAAATTCTTAGAGGCTAGTCTTTTTTAATTCTCTTCTTATATAAAAAAAAAAGTCTTATAAATGTGTGTCATATTTGAAGATATATTGGGAAGGTGATTTGTTGTTTAGAAAACAGAGAGAGAATCCTTTGGAAATTCAGTTAAAAGCCTCCTCCCCGGGATAATGTAATTTCAGAAGGTCACAAGGGAGGCCACTCTTCTGGAGGTTCTGGGTTGTCAGCCTCCAGTGATATTTTGTTATGAAGGCTGGAATGCATTTATTCCTTTCTTAATTCAAGTAAGATGTTGCTTTAGAGACAATATCCCAGATTGGACATCCGTTCAAAAGCCATGACAGATATTCCTGCCTGTGGTCATTAACCATGAAATATTGGTATTATTTCTTATTGCTGCCCAAGTACAGGGCTAAATTGTATTAATGCATCTGTTATTGTAGAAAGAATGAAAGATGTAATTAAATTTTATTGATGTAGAATTTAGAAGAGGTCCAGGATGTGGAGAGAAGCAGTAGAGATGAGAGAAACAGGGAGTGCTAGCTCTAGTTCTGCACAACTGAAAACAAAGGCAACAGAATTCAGAAATGTTTTCATTTATTGACGGTTCTCTCCAGCAGCACTTGGGATTTGAGCAGGAGACTCCGTTTCACAGATAATTCCCAGTGGTTTTGATGGAAATTACCTGTATAACGGACCCTCCTGCCCACTTAGAATGCCAGACATCTGATAGCACCTTTAATTGCAATGCACCTCCCTCTGCAAAAGAGCTAATTGCATCTGTTTCCCTTTCCTTAGGTGACCAAGCAAGGACAGGAATAATGAAGAGACACGTGTTAGTTGCAGCCTTTTGAACCACACAAGAAGGAAATCAACAGTGCGGACAGGGCTGGAACCGTTGCCACACGCGTTGGAGTAAATGAGGAATGGGCTCGTGATTATGCTGACATTCCAGCATGAATCTGGTAGACCTGTGGCTGACCCGTTCCCTCTCCATGTGTCTCCTCCTACAAAGTTTTGTTCTTATGATACTGTGCTTTCATTCTGCCAGTATGTGTCCCAAGGGCTGTCTTTGTTCTTCCTCTGGGGGTTTAAATGTCACCTGTAGCAATGCAAATCTCAAGGAAATACCTAGAGATCTTCCTCCTGAAACAGTCTTACTGTATCTGGACTCCAATCAGATCACATCAATCCCCAATGAGATTTTTAAGGACCTCCATCAACTGAAAGTTCTCAACCTGTCCAAAAATGGCATAGAGTTTATCGATGAGCATGCTTTTAAAGGAGTAGCTGAAACCTTGCAGACTTTGGACTTGTCCGACAACCGGATTCAAAGTGTGCACAAAAATGCCTTCAATAACCTGAAGGCCAGGGCCAGAATCGCCAACAACCCCTGGCACTGCGACTGTACTCTACAGCAAGTTCTGAGGAGCATGGCATCCAATCACGAGACAGCCCACAATGTGATCTGTAAGACCTCCGTGTTGGATGAACACGCCGGGAGACCATTCCTCAATGCTGCCAACGATGCTGACCTTTGTAACCTCCCTAAAAAAACTACCGATTATGCCATGCTGGTCACCATGTTCGGCTGGTTCACCATGGTGATCTCATATGTGGTATATTATGTGAGGCAAAATCAGGAGGATGCCCGGAGACACCTCGAATACTTGAAATCCCTGCCAAGCAGGCAAAAGAAAGCAGATGAACCCGATGACATTAGCACTGTGGTATAGTGTCCAAACTGGCAATGAGAAAGAAAGTAGTTTGTGATTGCAGTAGAATAAGTGGTTTACTTCTCCCATCCATTGTAAACATTTAAAACTTTGTATTTCAGTTTCTTTCGAATTATGGCACTATTGAACTTTTAACAAACACTACAACTTAACGAATAATTTTAGTTTAGGTGACTCACCCCCTTAATTGTACCCCTGGTGGTATATTCCTGAGTAAGCTACTATCTGACCATTAGTTAGATCCATCTCACTATTTAATAATGAAATTTATTTTTTTAATTTAAAACCAAATAAAAGTTTAACTTTGAACCATGGAAAACAGAGTGACTTATTGGACAAGAAAACGGTACAGTCATTTCCCTTGTTCTAAAGAAAAACACAATCCTTGTGAACCTGAAGAACGATCATAACGAAAAATGTGTTATTAAGCCCTACAGTACACTGGAGAACCATAGCTGAATTATTGACCACGTTAAGTATCTCTCAGACTTTAAAATACTGAGCCTTACTAGGTGATTGTACACAAGTGTGGCAGTCTGCAAAGGCTTAAGTCAGGATGCCTTTTGGCACTGACTTTTCAAAAATAGGTATGATTAGCTACAGAGAGCAAATACTTATTGTGCTTCTATGCTATGCTAGACAGAATGGAAAAGAAAAAGACAGCAAATATTCTGTCCTCAAGATTACCTTTTGCTGGACAAGGGCATGTGACAAATATGGAAATAGCTAAGCTAGGAAGGACAGTCCTAATAATCACATAGCATCAATTGTGGGCAAACACTGTGTGAGCCATTTTATACTATTATTGAGTCTCTTAACCCTTATTACAAGAGGAAAAAGTGACAACTGCTCTGTTTACATAGGGGGAAACTGGAAATGAAAGAGTTTCAATGACTTGCCAGGTAGAAAGTATTAGAACTTAAATTTGAACCAGGTCTTTCTGTCTCCAAAATCAGGTCTTCTCATTACTTTCCTACTGGGTTAGTTTATGGAGGTATAATTTACGTGTTAAAAAATGCACCCATGTTAAGTGTACAGTTCTGAGTTTTGAAAAACATATAAACCTGTGCATCTGCCACACAACCAAGATATTGCGTTCCTGTCACTTGTCAGAGGTAGGAGAAAGCACATTTGGGTGGGGGTGGGGGTGGTTTTAAGGTACTATTTAGATAGTCCTTGAAACTTGAGTGGGATCTCATGAGGTGATTATGTAGGCAAGGAAGAAAGAAGAAGCAGAAGTAGCAAGGAATAAAAGTATAGGGATGTATTTGGGATAAAAGAAGGAGTTTGTGTAGGGGAGAAGTGAGAGACAAGGCTGGAACTGTATGGTGGGCATCTCGGTTCCAGACTAAGGAATAATAAGAAATGATAGCATTTATGGAACCCTTACTATGTGCCAAGTACATTCTTTGGATTGTCTTAATTAATCCTTACAAGTAACCTATGAGACAGACTTTTGTGAATGAGGAATCAAAGACACAGGCGTTAAGCAGTTAGCTCAGGATGCTAGAGTTTATAAGAAATATACCAAATTTTTGAAACCCAGTCAAGTCCAGAACTTATGGACCTCTTACCCACTGCACTGTGCTGCCCTAAAATCATAGACTT
Source organism: Indri indri (assembly GCA_004363605.1). Taxonomy (NCBI): domain Eukaryota; kingdom Metazoa; phylum Chordata; class Mammalia; order Primates; family Indriidae; genus Indri; species Indri indri. The sequence goes on along the minus strand of RJWJ010016863.1, from coordinate 25,814 downwards.
TATTACCTAAAGTTGCTGATTCCTCAAACCGATAGGTTTGCAGCCTCCTAAGTGATTTCCGTCTAAAAATAACCCTTTGTGAGACTGATGTAGGAAAGAGGGATCCTCTGCCACTTTGAAGCATGTGGCCGTCTCGAACCCATATTAGGTTATCTTTGGGCCTCCAGGAGTCCCTTCTGCCCTTGGAAAGCTCTCGAGTCCCTATCTGTAACAATAGTCTCTCTGAAGGTTTACTGGAGAGGACAGTCAGGGTCAGCCCATTCAAGACCCGTAGCAAGGCACTCAGAGCAATGTGGCCAGACTAGGCTCACAGCACACACCCCAGGGCCATGGGCTTTTCACACCCACCTTAGGCTTCCTAAACAGTGTAAGATCTAGTCTAGAAGCTGAGATAACTCTCAGATGTAAAATTCAGGATATGGGCCCTAGAACTCCTGCATCCCAGTAAAACGGAAGCCAGACTGTCTGCTTTTGGTAACTGAATTTGAATATCTTTTCAGTGCAATTGAAGCTTTGCTGAAGAATTAACGCCCCCTGGAGGACAATGCTATAATGTATCTCTGTAAGTGCTGCCATAGAGTGACACCTAACTGAATTGAATACAGGTACTTTTTTACCTAAAGAATAAGCAAAATCAAGCCTTTGCTAAGACAACGTGTTAAAAAGTTAAATTGATTGTGTTTATTTGAGTGGATTAGTCACATTCATTTTGGAAAAGCTCTCACAAATTAGATAATCCATTCTTGGCTGTTCCTTCCAAAATAATCTTCATATCAGTACCAATAACAGCTTTTTTTCCTAATGGCCAGTTGCAGTAGTCAAGTAAAAGTACTCATAAAGGAAAAAAAATCTCTGAAGAGTGTTGTATATAATCCTATCCTTGTTCAGCAGCAGGAAAGTTAAATTCCCACATATTTAGTTTGAAATTCTCCACATACATAGAGCTAAGAGGTGTTTCATAGGTTAATAATTCCCCTGCTTGAATTCTATGTGTAGATTATCAGTTAACAGTGCCCTAAGTGCTTTTATAAAAAAAAGAAACTTTAAGTTAGTTTGCCATGAATTATCTATAAGCCATTGGAGGAGAAAATTAATTTTTTGTTTGTTTTAAAACAAATATCAGGCTATTGGGCCCATTCGTGACCAGAGGAAGTGTTCTTCCTGTCAGCCTGTAGAGGTGTTCTGTCCCACTAGACCATCCGTATATGTGGCCAGTCAGTGGGAGAACTTACTGAGGCTCACGTCTGTACAGAAAAAAGCCCAACGTGCACACTCCAGTTTTGTTCCCAGATTGTTCCTTAATTTTCCAGACCCTTGCATGTTTGTATTCATGGAGAGCTACCTATTTTTGGACTGTAAGGTGTTTGAAATTAACTATCATCTCATCATCCGAGGCACATGCCATCTTACCTTCTAAATATTTTAAGTAACAGTGTCTTTTCTCAACCTTCTCCTTTTAACCCCAGCCTTTTAAATCCAACAATACCTGGGAATGTTAGTCTAATTTTTGACAATGTGCTTGTGTTTAAAGCAAGGAAAATCATAAAACATGCCAACCCACTGGAACATTTTTAACAAACTGATGAAAATTTGTGTAATGGAAGATTTAAGTTTCAAGAACACTTTGGCAAAGTGTAATGCACTGATATACAAATTCTGCCAGGTACGCGTTGTTGTTTTTTACGTCCTTCTCTGATTCCTCAGAGTAATTCTTGTCTGACTTCAACAGGCACAAGGCAGCCTGGGATGTGGGTGGGTTTTCCCTATTGGCTCAAGACTTTCAATTCATACATTAAGTTTTCTCATCTATCTGGAAGAGGTGGGAAATAGAAAATTCTGCTTAAAAAATTGTCCAGGTTACTAGAGATAGGTGGGCTCCTTGTCAGGGCTAGAAGAGTCCTAGGGATGATCTCACCTATTTATTGTACAGATGTTGTAATTGAAACCTTTGGCTTGGGGATTAGCATCCATATTCCCCATCCAATATCCCTTACAGGACATCACTTGCCTTTCCTGATAAATTGTTTTCCAATCATCAAAGAAACAGAATAATATGTAAGGCTCCTACATTACCACAGTCATAATAAAGAGTATCGATGATTCTAAAAACTTTCTTGTTCCTTTAAGATATGATGAGGGGATCTGTGTGCCTTTGCAAATAGCCCCCAGCTAGCCTGCTGAATGCTGCGTGTGACCTGGTTCCCAAGGGGAGAGATGGAGAGAATGATCCTGGTGCAACTTCCTGGAAAGGGAGAGTCGAATTTGAGAAGGAAGGACCTGCATTCCTCATCCCATATCTGTCCATACTCATTATATGGGTGGTCCAAAAATGCATCAAATGACTTAGTGGGTCACACAGACCCAGCCAGGGGCACTCCTCAAGGCCTAAGACCTTTTCTTTCCCATTCAGGGAAATTATGCTGTTGAGGCAACAAGATGGACATAGAGTTCCACGGTTTCATCAGTGGGTGACACTAATTTTTACAGCTGTTACTTCTTCAGCATTAAAAGAGCCAGAAGCTAGTGTGAGCCACTTAAGAAGCGTGCCCATGGTGGGGTGTTTGTTATGTGTATGTGTGTCCACATGCATACTGGGGTAACATAGGGAATTAGGTTCAGAAAACATCAGGAAAAGAGATCGTAGGAACACTAAAAACAAACTATACCTGCCAGTAGTATGGCCAGGGATAGCCTAGACTTAAGGTTTCTTGGGAAATTATTAATATTAGATATATTTTTAAGGCTGCCCCCAAGTTGAGGGAAAACATTTACAGTTGTCACCTAACACCAACTGAGTTGATCAACTTCATGCACTATGTTCCTTCTTTGGCTGACAAATGCTCTGAATTTTGCTCACTACTTTCACAAAAGAATCAATGCATTTACTTTCTTTCCCTGTGGATATCCAGGCATTCAAATGATATGAATAGAAGGTCTCCGGATCTGACTTTAAAAGCTAGGCCTGAAATGCATACTCTGTGGGTCTCTCTGGGGTTAGGACCAAAATCCCATGTTTTTTCTTCTATTTTTCCTTTATTAACATTTTTTTCTTTCAGAGAAGAGTATATAAAAAGGAAGGCAATATGAAACCTGGCTGTTGGCCTAAGGATTAACAAGCAATCTGTTGAGCTAATGGCATTGACTGTTGAATGGATTTTTGAATAAAATGGCCCATAGGGAGTAGGATGGGGTTAATTCATACAAATCCCTCTTCCCTGAGATTGTCTACATTTCTTCTGAAGGAAAATATCAGAAAGACGCCGGTCTTCTCTCAAAGCCTATTATCCCTACAGTCAACCTTGCCAATCCCCGAGTTCCCGTAGGAGCCAGCTGCAGTGACAAAAGGAGAATGTAAAATGAGAAAGGAAGAAGAAAATCTTGGGAAAGTACACCTGACCCAAGGCTTTGGGGCAGCAGGGGGCCAAACAGAACTGACTTAAACTGACATTTTCAGTATTTTACCATCGACAAGACCTTTCATATTCACATTAAAACGTGAACTGAGGAATCGCTGTGCATAAGTCACAATAAAGAATCTCTTACCAAATAATTCCATCTTTCCCTAAACACAGTTATCATTTACTTGGCATAGTGCAAAGTTCTGTTCCTACCTTTCCTAATTCCCACACATTTATCAAGTAGATGTTATCATTTTTTCCCATTTTACAGTTTAGGAAACTAAGGCTCAGCAACTAAGCCCAGGATCACACAGATGGTCTGTGATAGTGGAGTCCAACTGCCTTCAATGTCCTTTGCTCCACCTACATCACATTGCCTAGTTTAGGCAACATCCTTTAGTTTTATGAAGCTTCATCTTAAGAGCCATGATAATAAGTGGAGGAGGATAAGTAAAGACATTTTTCTTGTTTGCACAAGAGGGAAGTGAGGTTGAGAAGAACAAAGCAAGCCTTAGCTCGCTCAGCTAGTTAGCGGAGTCGGTGTTTGGGGACCACAATGGTTCATCCCTTTTTTACACCCGTCCCCCGAGGCCCAGCTCTGAAATCCCATATATTCCTAAAGTAAACCAGGCTGTTAGGCAGAGCAGATGTATATATACCTCTCAATCATGGGAATGATGGTCCTTAGTTCCAAGGACGCTCCTAGGATGGTGGTGAGGGTGGTGTCAATGCATTGCTTCGTGGCAGCCACATCTGTCCTCACTCCTTCCATTTCCACGTACACAAGCAAAATTTCAACTGGCACCACAGCACACTTTGCCACTTACACAGCAGGGTGGGAATGCTGGGGAGTTGCCACCTTCTGGGGGCAGCTTCAACTGATGACTACCGAGAACTTGCGTATAGACACCTAGATCTCTCGCTTTTAGCAGCATATATCCTACCCTGCATGGCAGAGTTTCCCCAGCAAGATGGAGCTCCACTCACACATCTTGATAATGGGCTTAGTGAGGCATCATTTTTTGCTGTCTTCCCTCTCTTCTCTCACTTTTCCACTCCTTTATTGCTGTTTCCCAAATAAACATTTGGGAAATACCTCCCAAATAAACTCTTTGCATTCAAATCCTGTCTCAGTGCCCACTTATTGGGGGAACACAAACTAAGATATCAGAACATACTCTACATCAATGCTTTCCAAATTTGGCTAATGATCAGAGAGATTAAGATGGCTTTTGAAAAATATGACTTTCTACTTAGATCTACTGAACTGGAAAACTCTGGAAGTTGGGCTCAGACCTGTCTTTTCTGTTGATTGTCTTCTCCTATGAAGAGCTAGGGTAATAGAGTAGTAACACTGACCTATAAAGCATCCTACATGAGAATTTTTTTCTGGAATATTGCACTTGGCCAAAGAAAAAATTGTGCCATAGAAAAAATGAATTCTGTCCACACATGGAGAGTGAGTGTCATGTGTACCCACAGTAATGTTCCTTGTTTTGCCTTGCATGCTGGGAAACTCAGAGGAGAAAGAAATCTCTGCTTCAAATTTAGTAACTACATATGCTCTCATAGCCCATCTAGCTGCAGTCTAATTTCCTCTACTTTTGACCATCTATTATACATGTTACTCTGAAGGTTTTCAATTTATCATTTGCATGTTTCCGTTTTATTACAAGGATTTCTTTAAGATCTCTTAAACCCTTCGTGTAATGAAATAGGGAAAAATATATGTTTATTCACTACCTTTAAATTTTCCTCAAATTTATAGATTGTTCCCAGACTCATTTCATATATTGTATTGTTTAGTTCTGATTTCTTACAATTTGTTTACCCAAACTTGCTTTCATGTTCCAGAAATGTCATATATCCAGTCATGCTTTGCTATGAAACCATGACTGAACCACCAACTTTCCAGATCAAACACAAGTTCAAATCTCCCAATCCCACAGCCCCCCAGTGGCTTTTGCTCATCTGGTCCCTGTCCACCTTGGAAGGAGGACGGTAGAGTGGATGAGAGCATCATTTTCCAAATGAGAAACCTGAGACCCAGGGATGCTAAATGACCTTCCCAAGGTGTCCTTGGGTAATAAGTGAGAGAACTGGGACTTTCAGGAAGCTCGTTTGACACAGAGCTCTTGTACTGTCCACCTCTCATTTATGAGGCATACCCACCTTTGGAAAGACCTCAGGAAATTTCAAGGAGAAGGGTGATAATCTGGCTTGAGCAAGTCCTTGGGGGTTTTTTTTGGGGGGGGGGTGGGAAATAGTTCAAAAAGGCCCATATTCAGAGTTGGCAGATTATGTCATCATCATTGCTGATATTATAAGAAAACAAGTAATATCTTAGTTGCTTCATTGTTGTGTTTTCTCAATTTAATCTATCCAACTGATGATATATATTATGGACTGAATTATGACCCTCGATAGCCATATATTGAAGCCCTAACCCCAGTATCTCAAAATGTGACTGTATTTGAAAACAGGGCCTTTAAAGAGATAAATTAAAATAAGGCTGTTAAGGTGGGCCCTAATCCAATCTGACTGGGTATCTTCATAAGAACAGATGAATAGGACACAAAGAGAGACACCACGGATGCATGTGTACAAAGGAAAGGCCATGTAAAGACTGTGAGAGGGAAGCTGTCTGCAAGCCAAGAAGAGAGGCCTCAGAAGAAACCATCCTGCCAACACCTTTAGAATTCTTGTATCTAGAGCTGTGAGAAAATGAATTTCTGCTGTTTAAGCCACACAGTCTGTGTGCAGTCCTAGCAAACTAATACACCATATTAACCCTTGATCTACAAGGAGCATTTTGGAAGGTTTTCTTGGAAGGTAATAGGTGAAAATTTTAGGAAATACAATCAATCAATTAAATCCATCACATTTTGGGTGCTATACCTGTTTCTTTCTGTGTTACTCTTAGGTTTTATGGGCAACTTTGCTTTTAAAATAGATCTACCTCAGTCTTCTGGAAATGTCTCATGCTGAGAAGTATAGTAACTCTGAGACATAAGGACTTTCATGTAGCTGTATGAGCAAATGAGACCAAATGAATAAATAATCAGACTGTGCTGCCTTCATTTCCAGATAACTATTTTCAAGGGGAAAATGGCCATAGGTAATAAAGCATCTTAATTGGGAGAATGATATTAATATATAATAATTATCTGCATGATCCATATTTAATTATGTCCAAATTCTTACTCCATCCCTGTCCCAGCTTCATTAGGAATTTTCCTCAGAGCTAAAAATCCTGCCTACTCCATTTAATACAGTTTTCCTTTAAAACAGAGGCTTTAAAACGGGAAGTCTTTCTCAATTCCCTTCCAGCAACTTTCACAGTAGATTGGCTCAGATTATAACACCAATGATCACTTCTCTGATTAGGGGGTCTCAAAACTCTGACCAGGATTTTAAATGATGGCTCTTGTCTCTCCTCTCTCAAAGAGCAACAAAAACACTGTAATTAGAATCGGCTTACCATTTGGTCAATGATGCACACGGCTGGCTCGGCTGAGCTGGCAGGGGCTATGGTTCTGCCAGTAAGAGACTCAAAAGACTTCTGCAGGCAAGAAACTTGGAAGCCAGAGACAGTGGGAAGCCTATTAGAAAACTGTTCATTGTGCCACACATTCAGCTACAGAGAGAGACACAAGTGCAGAGAGGCCCAATTAACCCAGTGTTTTAATTTGCCTTGTGGTGTGGTAAAAAAAAAAAAAAAAAAAAAAAAAAAAAAAAAAAAAAAAAAAAAAAAAAAAAAAAAAAAAAAAAAAAAAAAAAAAAAAAAAAAAAAAAAAAAAAAAAAAAAAAAAAAAAAAAAAAAAAGCACAGGACTTGTTTTATTTTGCTTGCAAAGTGAAAATAACTTCAATGTTTAAAAACATGAGGATATAGAATCATACAGAAAATGACAGCAATGTTAAAAGACACAAAGAAGAAAGTATAAATGATTCCTAAGCCCACCACTCAGAATTAACTGCTCTTTTGTATTCTGAACTTTCTTCTGGGCCTCACTTTCTCTATACATACATTTATAAAATTTCACATGAAAGGGACATATGCACACCATTCGGATACATTTAGTGGCTCCCTACTTCCCTCTCAATAATGTTCAGGCCAGACCCCTTAATGCTAACAAAGCCCTTCTTGACCAGCCCTATCCAGTTTTTCAGAATAATCTCTTGTCTCTAGCCCCATAATCACTAGGTTCTTGCCTCTCCTACCTTGAATTCCTGGAAATAACACCCCGCCCCCATCAACACCCACCTCAACACCACTGCAATCCTTTGAAGAGTTCCAAGCAGGTTGGGAGCATGATCAACTTTGTATTTCCGAAAGCTGATTCTCAGCAGTATTCAGAATGAGTGGTCAGGGGTAGGGAAAGATTGGAGGTAAAAAGCCCAAGTATTTACGGCACTAAATCCTGGTGAAGAAAAGCTAGTGGCCTAGATCAGAATTGTGTCAATGGAGACAGAAGGAAAGTAGGTGAATTTGAGAGATTCTTGGGAGATGCCATCAGACGTGTTAGATGCTATCTATCTATCTATCACCATTTTGGTAGTTATTGTTGGTGTGCTCTGGCCCTCAAGTTTAATGATTATAAGGTTGCTGATGACAATACACAGAATCAATGAGGCTTATAAAACCAGCTTAATTATTCTAGTCAGTCAACATGGTTTCACTGTCAATTCAACCTGATCGAACCAAAAATGGATTTGATTTAAACTGTATCACAGATTAAATGGTCTCAAATCTTTTCTTCTAGTTGCCAGAAAAAGATGAGTTAATTTTATTAAAGACTTCTTTTAATGAAAGATTTAAATCAAAAATTGCAATGGCCTGCCACCTTGTAGGAAAATGAGCTCGTGTTAATGTAGTTTATTAAATTTCTTGTCGAATTTTTGACCTGAGAATTGTAATCAGCTGGAATCTCTGCCCTTCTAGCTCCTCCTACATCTCCACACATGTGTGGACCTGTTTCTTGGAAAGTCCGCCTAACCTCTGAGCTTTCTGCTCAGGAGATTAGGCTGTGGGATGCTGTACCTTGCGTTCAGCAAAAGAGATGTTCTTTAAGGGTGGGTGAAAACCGAATATTCTTTCCCAAGCCATTCAGGTGCCATCTCATAGAGTCTAAATGACCAATCAAAAATGTTATGAAGGATTAATGTCTGGTTGCCAAAATAAGATTAAGTGCATGTTTTATTTTTACTTCAAAATATTAATGGGGTACAAATGTTTCTGCTACATGAATAGCTTTTATAATGCTTAAATCAGGGCTATTAGTGTACCCATCACCTAAATAGTGTTGATTGTATCTGTTAGGGAAGCTTTTGCCCCTACCCTTCTCCCTGCTTCCCCCGTATTGATTTCCAATGACTTTTACTTCTCTCTGTGCCCATATGTGCCCATCAATTAGTTCCAAATTATTTTCCATTCTTGAGATATTCCACTTAGGATATTCATCTCCAATTCCATCCAAATTGCTACAAAAGACATTAATTCATTTCCTTTTATGGCTGAGTAATAGTCTCATGATGTATATATGTATATATATACACACACACACACACACACACCACATTTTGTTAATCCAGTTATGAATTGATAGGCACTTAGGTTGATTCTAGATCTTTGCAATTGTGAATTGTGCTGTAATAAATATTCAAGCACAGGTGCCCATACTGCCCGAAGTGATTTACAAATTCAATACTATCCCCATCAAAATACTATCATTATATTTCACAGATCTAGAAAAAATAATTCTATGCTTTGTTTGGAAATAAAAAAGAGCCCAAAGAACCAAAGCAATCTTAAGCAAAAAGAACAAACCTAGAGGCATCACATTATCTGAATTCAAACTATACTACAAGGCTATAGTAATAAAAGCAGCATGATATTGGTACAAAAATAGAGAGACATAAACCAATGAAACAAAATAGAGAACCCAGATATAAAACCATCTACCTATAACCAATTGATTTTCAACAAAGCAGACAACAACATACACTGGGGAAAAGAAGCCCTATTCAATAAATGCTGCTGGGAAAATTGGATAGCCACATGCAGAAGAATGAAACAGGACCCCTATCTCTCACCATTTACAAAAATTAGTTCAGGATAGCTAAAATACTTGCATGTAGGGCATGAAACCATAAAAATTCTAGAATAAAAGGTAAGAAAAACTCTTCTACACATCAGCCTAGGCAAAGAATTTATGAATAAGACCCCGAAGGCAATTACAGCAACAACAAAAATAAATAAATGAGCCTTTATTAAATTAAAAACCTACTGCACAGCAAATGAAATGATCAACAGAGAAAATAGACAACCTACAGAATGGGATAAAATATTCACAAACTATACATCTGATAAAGGGCTAATATCCAGAATCTACAATGAACTCAAGCACGTTAGCAAGAAAAAACAAACAACCCCATCAAAAAGTGAGCGAAAGATATGAAGAGAAGGTTTTCAAAAGAAGTAGACAAATGGCCAACAAACATGAAAACATGCTCAACATCACTAATCATCAGAGAAATGCAAATTAAAACCACAATGAGATATCACCTTACTCATCAGAATGGTTATTATTAAAAAGTCAATAAACAATAGATGCTGACGTGGATGCAGAGAGAAAGGAATGCTTATATACTGTTGGTGGGACTGTAGATTAGTACAACCTCTATGGAAAACAGTATAGGGATTCCTCCAAGAACTAAAAGTAGACCTACCATTTGATCTAGCAACCCCACTACTGGGTATCTACCCAAAGGAAAAGAAGTCATTTTATCAAGAAGTGCATTGCTTTTAAGACTCAATATAATAAAATGCTCTCTGGGGCTCTTTTGTATCAAATAGGTTTAACATACACTGAAAAATAACAAAAATAATATTTATCAGCTAATAACACTCATTAAGCAATTACTACGTGCCAGATATCATACTTAGAATTTATTATGCCTTCTTTGATTACTCTTCACAGCAACCCTGTGAAGTAGATAATATTATAATTCACATTTTACAAATGAGAAAACCGAAACTTGGAGAGGATAATAAAGTCACCTAAGGTCTCACCTTCTTCAGATGGTAGAGCAGGGATTTCAGTTCAAGCAAACTGACACTAGAGGCTACATTACCAAGCCACAGCTGCATAATGCTGTCTGTGCCAGGAGACTACGGGTCTACACATTTTTAATCATCATGATAATTAACATCTGAGTAAATTCATTTAAGCCTGAGAACATGTATTATGTGCTATTATTATCCTCTCTACCCCCAATTTTTTAGTGTCTCACCAGGTTTCCAAGTTAGTAAGGCAGAACAGGGAACATGAACCTCAGTCTTCTGACACATAATATGCTGTGCTGCCTCTCCTGTGTCAGTGTCACATAATCCCATTCCACATCTGTGCTGTCAATCCTGAATTTAGCTACTGCTTGTCATGGGGAAGAGTAGCTGGGTGTTTTACAAATTAAGGGCTGTTGGACTTTATCAAAGTCTATCATTTGTATGTTTTAGACAAGTTACCATGATGGAATAAGAACTCTTGTATTATTCATCATAAGTAATAGACTAAACAATTTAATAACCATATGCATGTCTGATTATCACCCATTTTGCAGTACACAGCAAGTACTGAGAATCTACCACCATTTCAGGAGCTGACAGTTACAGTCAAGGTAAAAGGTCTTACTCAAGACAATAAATTAAAATGCTCCATATTCTGGGTACATGCTGAATCCCAAGTCATCAATGCTCACACTGCTCTTCTCTATGGCAAATTGGGTGCTTTAGCCATAACATATATATACTTTTTCTTTGAGAAAGTATGCAATAAATTTAGTTTCCAACTTTTCCTAAACAAGAGAAATATCTCCAAAACACGACTTATTGATTCATTCTGAAAAGATACCAAAAGTAAGAAAAATACCAGCTTTGAGGGTGGAGTAATCTCTGTATAATTTTAATCTTCTGTTTCTGAGGATTTAGCCTTGCCTAAATTAAATGGTATTTTAAAGTAGCTTTGCATACAGCTGTTTACTGTGATTTTATATATAGTTATCAATATAGATATAGATATATAGAAGGAGGAATCAGGAGGCAAAATTTAAAGAGGGAGAAAACAAACACCCCAACAGTATATTGGATGATGCTTCTGGCACTTCTTACCCAGTGCCTTGTGACTTGCAGTACCTCTCCCTGGACCAGAGTAACAATGTGCCAATTTACAGCTTAGGTGTCAAATGCTTCCACTCACCCTCCTGTCCTCCTGCTATTCATTATGAGAAGAACATATCTCAGGTAGCCACTGATCTAAGAATGATGAGAAACCCAGGAAACAGACCTCCTGAATCCCTGAAGTGGAACATCTGGTTGCTTGAAGTAGAGTCACCCCTGCTAAACTTCAGAACGATGAGCAAGAAAAATAACCATTTTCTCCTTTAAGCCACTAAGATATTTGGGTTGTTTGTTATGCAGTATTATGGCAGCAGTAGCTGACTGCTACAATCCATAAGGAATAATCCTGAAAGTATAACCGAAGGTAAAAAGATGAGCAAAAGCATGCTCTCAAGGTTTCTGTCTCCTACTGTGAGTGGCCCCCAACATCAATGAAGAGAAATTAATTAAGGCTACTACATTCTGAGCCTGGAGGGTACAACCACTTTATTTTAAGAGGAAATAGACTATGTATGTGATATGTATAGGAATAACCTATGCTTTTATGTTGTAAAATTCTTTGGACAAACCATTCATCAATATCAAGATGTTCTTATATGTTCAGTATGATTCTGACATAAAAGATAAATAATGGTAGGCATGAATATCTATTAATGTTTAGCTCACTTCTGAAAATAGCCATGGACACATTTAATTAGAACAATTCCAAGTCATGTGACTAAACTTTAATCTAAAATGTCTCCCTGAGATTGTCCTGAAAACTTTATAAAACTCAAGGGAAATATAATCCATGGGAAATGGAAGTTGCCAAGGTTTTGCAAGATGATTAGCACTTTACTTTAGGACCAAGGTACTCGCTGTACTCAGGGATTCCCGTTAGTTGAGCTACAGTTCATTGAGAAGAGCAGGTAGCAATGGTGTGAAAAATTTCCACCACACTTTCTCATTTACATCCTGGTGTCAAAATGCATTGTTAATTCAAAGCATGTCCTGGTATGATTCATGAGGAATACCTCACAATCCGTGTCACTGTATGTGTCACAACTACAGAGTGAGATCCAGGTTGAATCTTGGATTTACAGGGTAATTACTTGGGTGACTTAAATTCTATGAATTTCAGTTTTCTTGCCTGTAAAACAAGAGGTAATAATAACTATTCAGTGCAGTTATTCAGAAGGTTAAATGGGATAATATATATAATATGCATATAACATATAGAAAGTAAATAGTATAATAATGTGATATAAGATCTAAAGTTAGGGTTCAGCATTATGTGCTGTCTTGACATCTGGTGAAATTGGGAGGAACACAAAAGACCTAACTGCAGATTCCCCTTTCCCTGTTCCCATGAATAAGGTCTAACTAAACAACCCCCCTTACCATGGCGACCAGGCATGGTCCTTACTTATCCCTGAGTAGTGGGCTTCAGTTCCCTGCCAGCTTACAGAACTATTCAAACGAGCCAATCACATCCTCCTGTGGCAACCAGAAGGCACCTCATCTGCTTGGTACCACAAAGCCTGCCTCCCACAGCTACTAGTTATTTACTTTGTTCCTGAGCATAGCCCCTGTGTAACCCTGCATGGTATGTGGTGTTCTCCCCTGATATATGAATATATGTGACTAATAAATGGCTGTAAGTCTCACGTGTCCATTGTAAGGCATTGTTTGGCCATCCCCTAGCTCAAAGGCAAGAATCCCTCTCTTTACAATGTGTTGAAGAGGAGACGATCAAAACAAATACCTACAATAATACCAATTATTGTAAGTTATATATTACTTATTATAAATAATAATAAATGATGTTATAATTTTCAAGAAAAATAAACCTTAATATTGCTCTGTAGCTTCCCAGAAACCCCTTTAGACTTGCTTTTCCCCAAAGCAGAGAGGTTGCCTGCCTCTGTCCTTTGCCACTCAGAAGCTGACATTTAGATACTAGGGCTAGAACAAAGAAGTGAGGGTCACAACTGGGGAGAATCCAAGTGGCCTTTGAACTTATATGATTCCTGCTCAGTGTGGCCCAAAATGTAAAGGAAGCAGGAATAAAACGTCAGGTTCCATAGTCACCATAATTATCACAACATCTCTAGGATCTTTCATTCCACGGTGATCTTACAGGACCACCCAGGAACATGCCAGAGTTGTTGCCAGTATGTTAGCATCCAGGAAACTTCCTGGCCTGTGAAGCTGGATGTCACCCCCAAACAGTTGAGGAAATACCTAAGTTCAAAGAAGACCTCTGAGGGTTCTTATAAGGCTAGAGATGGAGATAGCACATCCTCAGTTGTTTGTTCCTGCTGCTTCCTGAGGAATACTTCTTCCCGAAGTTTCAAGCATTACACTAAATCACATGTAGTGCCTGTGTTGTTTTCTGCAGCCTTCACAGCACTTAGTATGATGCCTTGCATTTAGAGGACTCTCAACAAATATGTTGAATGAATTATTGATGGAATGAAGGCAAAAGTGAAAATGGAAATGAATTTCCTCTATGAACCTATTACAATAAGAGTGTAAGAATTATAAAACATGGTCTCTAAACTTAAGGAAATTACAGTATTTTTGAGGAGACAAAAACCAAAAACGAAAACACATGAATCAAGGGGAAACTCAGTGCGTGAAATAAGAGTTGTCGGTGGCTCCTTGAAGAAGGTGGAGGACTAATCTGAGTCTGAAAAGATCTGAAAAGAGATTGAGGAGAAAACAAGGAGTCAGCTGAGAGTGGGAACAGGGTGAACAAATACCTGTGCTTTCCTAGTTGAGAATACCCTGCACGTTTTTTGCCCCTTATTTCAAGAAGGAAGGAAAAATGCAGGTGCATAGACACATACTGTCCTGCAGGAAATGCCTGTGAGCCTTTCAAATAAATTGTCTTTTATGTGTCATACTCCAAGTATGCAAATTAAATCAAAGAATTTATGAAAAGAGATAGCAATTTTGTCCCATTTAGCTTTCTTTTGAACAGCAACATTATCAATTTGAATGTTCTCATCTATGAAATGTAGTGTACCCAGTGTGACACTAAAATATCATTGATACAGTGTAAATGAATTCCTACCTCAGAAATAAACTCATGAAAAGTGTCAGTTTTCCCTTGATGCTCTTGTTCATTATGCACAGAATGAAACGAGAGCCATGGTGTAATGAAGACTCGACAAAGCAACGTTGAGGTGACAAATATCTGAGGCATAGAAGTTGAAATGTGACATAAAATATGATCACTAAAGGAAAATAATGGTACCTTTCAAACTGTATAAAAAAATCCCCACTAAAGAAATGGGAAACCAGGAGTCATGCTTGTAGGAAAGAAATGAAGCCAAATTCTTTCCCTCCTACTGTGGGGGTGTGGTTCTATGTCAAAATATTACAATTATAAATTGAAATACAGCCCTGAGAGCCTAGATTAATGGACAAAATCACATTAGGAACCTAAAAGGAGTTGCTAACCTTCAGAATAAAATAGTTGTGTTTTGAGAAATTATCTCAACTCCTTTGTGAACAGAAAAGATACAGGATATTTACTGATACATTTAAAAGGTTTTATGACTGATATAAATAGCTTCTAAGTATCAATTTTTAACACACACACACACACACACAAACACACACACAGTGTCTCCTGTTTATTATTTTGGAATAGAGACTCCATTTCTAAAGCAAACATTGGTATCTGTTTTATGTCTGATGAATTTTTCCCAAAATCTCACAATCACTAAAAAAATATGAAGAGTGTGATGCTTTATTTTACTTAGAAACTCTGGATAACTAACATTGTATGGTGTTGACCAGCCTTTTCCAGGGATTAGGGGAGATTTGTGATTTGGATTTAGAGAGTCTCTGTCGTGGGAATACAAAATACTTTTTGAGTTAACCCAGGGAAAGTGGTGAATGCTTTCTTAGTCATTATAGGCCACGCTATTAGTTCACAAAAAAATCAAAATTAAATTAATATGAGGAATAGTTTTTTCTCAAGTTGTCCAGACTTGAGAATCCAGGAAGTAAATTAAGCCTTATGGTATTATGATATGTTTGAATTTAGATACATCTAGAGGTAAACATCTTCTGCTTGGAGTAGAACCCCTCTCTCATTCTTCTCCTCTCCACCCTGAGTGCATGGGAAGCAAGCTCAGCCTCCTCACTGCAGGAGTCTTGAATACTGAGACCAGAGCAATGTCAACTAAACAGAGGATAAAACGTTGCCAACCAATGCCCAAGACTGTAAAATTTACAGGACATAAGAAGGGAAAAATGGAGATTAAAGATTTGATCATATTCTTCGTAAATCTGGTGGCTCCCAAAGGAAAAAAATGGACAATGGGGAACACTTGAGTGCAAAAGAGTTAAAGGAGAAAAAGTTTAGGAACTAAAAGGAAAAACAAGCAACAGGAGGTTCATGGTTGAGAGCTCCTTTCAGAGGCTTACAGGGTATTATTTTTTTCCTGGACATTACCTAAAACTGGGTATAGGACCTAGTGTCAAGAACCCTATCACCCTACCTCAGCTCTCTACTCCTTTGGGGTAATTCTCCAAGCCCTTTAGTTAAGGATATTTAAAGCCTTCTTCGAAATTCACTTAGTAGAGAAGGTGTTCATTCTCTTCCTTCCTGATTATTGGTGGGCAGAAGCAGCACTCTCAACACAAACCACACGGCAGGGAGGGGCTTCTATGTGAGACCAGCTGCACAGCAGGAAACACAGGAACCTCCAACCTGCCAACTTCTGCTAAAGAGCCAACCAATGAGCAGGAAATAAAGCGGTGGTGTGATGGGGGAGTTTCTTCTTTGGCTACCATATTTCAGTTATATTTTGTGGTTACAAAACTATGTCGATAAAAAATAAATAAATAGAAAAAAATCAATTTGGGTCTGATTTGTGAGATGACCAGTAAGTCAAGTACTGAGTAGAATACCTTGCCTGAGCATCCAATGCCTTCCTCTAGGCCCCATGAGCAAAGACGGCCCATGTAGCTGTGCCAGCCATTAGGCTGAGGCCCAAATAATGGGTATTCAGTTCACCCCAAATGGAGCCAAAGCCTCTGCAGCAGTTTCTTCATTCAGATCATCCCCCATGGAAATTTGACAGGGAATGGAGATGAGTAAGAGGGAGGAACGAGGAGCGGCTAAGGCAAAATGGTGTGAGCTCTGCGGCATTTAGAGTGTAATCCAGCAAGTCTCAGTCTTGGCTACACAGTAGAATCACCTGGGAGGACTTTAAATGTCCAAATGCACATGCTGCAGCCTGGGCCAATGGTGGGTGGGACCCAGGCATCAGCAGTAGTTTAAGTTTCCCCGCGTGTTTCCAATGTGCAACGAAGATTGTGAATCACTACACTGGTCCATTTTAACAGGAAGCACAGATTCAATTCCTCAGCCATCTTGAGAGTTTTGGGAAATTCTTGTGATAACATGGAGGTCTACAGAGACTATGCTATTGATGGCAGTGCTTCTCAAACTTAGCTGCATATCAGAATCACTCAGGGTGCCTTTTAAAAATCATACTGTCTAGGTCACAAGCCAGACTGACTAAACCAGAGATTACAAAGGTGGAACACAGCCGTGAGTATTTTTTTAGATTCTTGGATTATTACAAGTCTCATATCTATAGCTCAAGTGCTTCTCACAGTTTAATCTGAAGAGGGAATCACCTGTGGATGCTAATCAAATGAAGACTTAAATTTATTAAGTCTAGGGTGGAGCCCAAGATTCTGCAGCTCTAACAAGCTCCCAGGTGATATTGATTCTGCTGGTCAATGTACTACACTTTGAGTAGCTTGGGTTTAGTCTATTTTCTTGTCAGAAAGTCACTGGGGAATGTAAACAAAAGTCAGCAGCTGCTTTGGGAGTTTAGGGAAAGCCCCTGTGCTCTTGCCAATGATGAGACAAAAACAACAACAACAAAAATATGCCTCTTCTTGACATCATACTCTTTCATAACCAAGTCTGAAACCCTTATTCATAGATGATAAAATGTGCTCACAGTTTTGTGCTCTGTGGGTTTTTGTAACATTTTTGCATTAAGTCCTACTTTTACTAGTTATTCTCTGGCCATTAGAGCAAACTCCTCTATCATATAATCATATAGACTCTTAGAAGCAAGTTTAAATGTCATCTTTTAGTAGGTATATTTTTGTATGTGCACAAAGAAAATACGTGGATAGGGCAAGATTCTTTAGAGTGGATATGTGGCTAATGAAAGGGAAATTAGAAGACAGACCACAGTTCTCTAAATGTAAAATCTCCCCCAGAGACATGCTCCAATGTATTAGACACCATTTCCTGCTTCCTTTGTTGGAATTGAAGAGGAACGCTAGCAAGTAGCTAGTCTACAAATGTCTAGCCAGTGGAAAGGGTTAGAAAATTTGAATTTAAAAGACATCTAGTATGTTAGACCAAATCTAAAACCACTATTAGATAACACTTCATACCAATAAGGATGGCTATTATAAAAAAGATAAGAGATAACAATGTTGGGAAGGGTATAGAGAAAAGGGAACATTAGTACACTGTTGGTGAGAATGAAGACTGGTACAGCCATTATGGAAAACACCATAGAGGCCCTTAAAGAAATTAAAAATGAAACTACCATATGATCCAGCAATCTGTCTTTTGGGTGTATATCCAAAGGAGGCGAAATCACCACTTCTTAAAGATACCTGTATTCCCATGTTCATGGCAGCATTATTAGCAACAGCCAAGACATTGACACAACCTAATTACCATGGATGGACAAATGGGTAAAGAAAATGTAATACACACACACAGACACACATGGTGGAATATTATTCAGCCTTTAAAAAGGAGATCCTGCCATTTGCCACAACATGGATGGGCCTGGAGGACATCATGCTATGTGAAATAAGCCAGACACAGAAAGAAAAATATTACATGATCTCACTTATATTAAAAAAATATAAGAATATTAAAGAAAGTGCTCAAATATGCAGAGATAGAAAATGAAACAGTGGTTAGCACAGGTGGTGGGAAAGGAAAGAAAATGGGTCAAAGGATACAAAATAACAGATCTGTAATTAAATATTCTAGAAATCTAATGTATAACATGAGGACTAAAGTTAATGATAGATATGTTAATTTGCTTCATTATAATAACCATTTTACTCTCTCATGTATCTATGCATCTATACATATTCCATAATATCATGTTGTAAAGTTTGAATATACACAATAAAATTATTTTAAAAAATAGACTAAGATGATAAACTCTAATATAAATAAATGTCATGTTCTACAACTAAGGCTCAGAAAATCAATTGCACAAGTGATTGTTTACAAGTATAGGAAGATCTGACATAATACCAGTAATTAATATAAAATATGTACATACTATAAATGCAAGGGAAAATTAAGTCAATAAGTAATATTGCTTCCATTCATTCTTTCAATTGCTTAAAAGTACTAGACCAAGTCAGTGCTAGATAGTGCATGTACAGAAAATGAGACAGGATCTCTAGCCTTGGTAAATTTGTAATCTAGCAGTGAGGATGTTATAGCTAATGTAATCATTTATAGAAAGAAGTGTAGGGTCCACAGCCAAAGCCGTCTTTGTCCACTTCCTCTCCACTGGTTGGTGTTCACATGGAACATGTTCATTTTTAAGGCAAATGTCTTAAGAGGAACATTAACAAAACACATATCTTTAGGAGGCTACCAATAGAACAAATACAATTAAGCTTCATAAAGAAGGGTACCTAGGGGAAGCTTTGTTATGATTTTCAGATATGGGAAGAGCGATTATTCAGAAGTGGATCAGAGCTTGTTTTGTAAAGCTGTAGAAAGATGGGTCAGCACCAGTGGGTGGCACTTACTGGGAGGCAGCTCTGGATCAGAAAAGACCAGCCCAAATGGGACTTTACTGCTTAGAAAACACAACATTGCAAGTTTGTTGGGTATCCACTCTGCCTGGTCAGTCCTCCCGCACCCATCTTGCAAGCACCAGATGACTCCATCAGGAAGGATGCAGGAAGATCATGCATTAGCTATGGGAAGGAGCATGGGATGATGCTGGGAAATTTTGACTCTAAAATCTGTGACTACATTGTATACTACAAGGTCATTGTCTTGCAGCATGGAAAGAACTTTGAATTCTCGTCAGGGAGCAGGAGTATCAGAAAAAGACATTTATTTAAACCTAACTGTACTACAACTGAGATCATTACCAGTTATAACCAGGCTATAGAGATGGTCTGTTTAAGGGAAAGAAACGTTTTTTCTAAAGTAATGGGACTACAGTCAACCTTACAAATGTCAAAAGAGCAAAATACGTGGAGACAAACGAACACAGCCTGTGAGTCCAGCGGTGGGAAGAAGACTCACTGATAGAGAGATAAGGGGTCCTGCTCAAATACCAGCCTCCAGAGCACATCAAATGGGGTCTGGGCCTGAAGATCAGTCTAATGACAGAGGAGCAGGAGCAACAGTAAGATCTGCAGAAGCAGAGGCGGTTCTTCATAGTTCCACTTTCAAAGGGAGCAATTCACAGGGTCATTGACTGGGTATGTAAGCACAAGAAAAGCCTCCAAAGATCTTGGAGCTACTTAGGGAATGGAGCCTCAAAGGAAGGCCTCCGGGGTGTGTGCTCCCTGGAAGCTGCCCTGAGGACAGCTGCTGCCGACAAGTACTAAAGCCCAAATTAAACCTCCTCTGAATTAGGGTTAAAGGGGAAGGAGAAAAGTTTCCAGTGGACTCTTGCCTAGCAGTTAACTACAAATGACAAAATTTAAATCGTTCCCTTTGGTCTTCTCTGTTATAATGGAACTAGAAATGGAGAAACTGTTTACTTCTCTCATTTCCTGGTGGGGGTGGGGTGGGGAACTCTAGACTGTTTTGTTTCAAGGAACTGTTTATTTAGACTTTGAAAGTGAGAGTAAATTCTTTGAAATAAAACAGAAGACTAAGTGAAAAAAAAAGAGAAGAACTTTTTTAAGGTGTCCATCCAGTTCTAAGAGGAGGCAGGGTCTGAATGTGCTTGGTACCAACTGGAGACTGGGGTATAATAGGAGTCATCAAGAGCCTTGAAGGCAAAATGTCCCAGAAGTCAGAGCAAAACTGACAAGAGGAGACTGTAATAAGAACCGAAGAAAGAAAAGCATGATTGAAGCAAAAAATGGAGCCTGAAAAATCAAATACAAGGGGCAAAATGAAGCCTTGGAGACTTTATGAGTCCCTATAAGGTCAGTAGACTGGAAGATGCGTGTACATAGGTATGGATTTCGGTAAATGACTTTGAATCAGACTGTACAAAATCCTCAGAGGCATCTTTATATGGTACCAGGTCTGTGATTAAAGATGTCTGATGATTATGGATAATCAGACACATAGCCTTAGCCCAGGCCCCAGAATTTCCAGGTGGGCCTCATGTCCATGAAAAGACTGGGGTGAAATGGCCTTTCCTGCTTTCTCTCCAGCTGATTGGTAAGGGGACAGACTATATCCAGCTGGGGCAATTCTTCCTTTAGTTAATCATAGCCCTGATGAATTTCAACTGGGTAATTGGGGATAAAAATTCCCACTTATCTGGTTATTTCGACCAGATAAGTAGAAATTTATCTGCATGCTCCACAGCAGATGATAGTTAGCACTGATGTGAGTGAGCAGGGAGAATCAAGTTTTCTTATATTTCAAAAACACCTGTCTTATAAATAGCATTTTGCTAACCCAAAGAAGGAAAAATTTTAAACATTCTTTCTGTCATTTTCATACTTCACTCATCCCATACAAGTGAAGCTGGTGTTCAGTTTCCTACCGATAGTCCATTCCATTTTATTTTTCATTATTTTTTTAAGCAACACATTCCAAACCTATATTTTTAATTAGTATTATATTATAGGTCTCTAGTGATACCAAATATCATTTATAAAAAAGTTATTTTTCTTAAAACCATTGTAAAACAAATCTGAAAGTATCCCCATCCTCACTAGAATTAATAACAAACCTCCTTGCCTATCCCACCAGCCTTTTTTATTCTTAGTAGAGCTCAATTGTGAGTCCAAGCCATTGAATTCTTCTCCTTAAATCATCAGTCAACAAATTTTACTTGAATATTCTAGACTTTGGGTTTAAACATTAGGTTTATTTTTTTTAACATTAAGTTTAATTTTCTAAAAATCAGGATAAAAAAAGAAACTATTCCTTGGCTCAGTGAATTAATCTGGATAATCTGACTGCAGATCCTCCAGTTAGGGGCAGATTTGAAAAGCCTCAATCAGCACAATCTTTCATAAAAACGTCTCTCTGCCACATAATATTTTGCTCTCTTGTTCTTAAAAAGTAGTCCTTTCCAACAAGATATCTAACATACTACATGATGTAGCTTTTGTATCCTGTCTGAAGTTTTGCCACATTGAAAATTAAGATCAAGGTTTGCCTTTCCTTTGTTGGCATAAAAAAAATAAATCAAGGGATCATAGGTGTCACACTCATAACATGTACATACAATTTGCAAACTTGTCTTATCCCTGAAATCACCTATTTTACCCTATTACTCCCTTTCTTTATGCTTATGGTTATCTTTTTCTCTTTCTCTTTCCAGTTGTCATTCTTTGCTCTTTCTTTCAGCCCTTTCTTCCTTCTCCCCTTTGGCCAGTGCAGAGCCCCCTGGAATATATTCCATATGAAATATCTGAAGAAATATATTTTTCCCAAATTTTCAAAGAGACAGTTTCTTTTCACACAATCCTATCTCCTTTGCAACGGAATGTGGCATTTGGCTTATAGGATGCTTCATGACTTCTCAGCTTCTTTGGGGCTGAAGATGAAGGAAAGAATGAAAACTTGTGACTGGCAGGAAGTTTTCTATTTTTATCTGCAAAGTTTCAGTTGACAGTTCTGCTTGTAGGTGATTTTTATCACTTTCAAAGTTAAAGGAGGACAAAGATTGATCCATTTCCTTTCTAAAGAAAAAAAAAAAACACAGCAATTGTGATAATCCTGTAGAAATAATGCTCTCTCAAGGACGAATTGCTTTTATTTCAGAGGTTTTATGAATTCTACAGCAATCTTCTAGGGAAATGGCCTAGGGTACACAGATGGGAATTATTATGATTCAGCTGGAGGTAATCGAATAAGTGGTCGGGTCCAAGAACAGCTATCATGATGAAATTTAGCATTGTTATCAACTTAGCCAAAAGCTATCACTCAACTCTAGATCAAAATATAGCCAATCTCCCTTTTATGTAGATGATCTCGGAAGGAATTATTCCTCTCCATTACATATGTTAACTGAGTTATTCTAAATGCAATAGATTAATTCTACACCAATGCTTACCACATTGTATTGTAAATATCACTCTATGCTTTTCTCTCTCCTTCAAATAGCTGTTCACTATTTAAAGTCAAGGACTATGTTATATTTCTCTTTCTTGGCACGTACCCAGTGTGTGGGAGACACAGGCATGAGTTAGGCATTTTTTAAACATGTCAAGAAATGAAAAATGTGACTCAATTTGGCTTAAATAGTAAAGGGAATCTGAATAATCTGGAGGTAATGCTAGCTACAGGTGAAGCTATATCCAGAAGCAATAAAGATGTCTTCAAGCACCTTACATTCTTAATATGTTAGTAAAGTTAAAAATCATGTAAAATTGTTTAATAGTCTATAAGTATTTCTTCCACAGGTGCATGGCCTGTGGTGCTAGATAAAAAATGATCAGTTCCTTTAAGCCATGTGATTGGAAGAAGACTTAAAAGGGTCTCAGTTCCCTGCCACGAGTACTTTCAAATGTACACCTAATGGTTGAAAACCCTTTAACAGTGGCTAAAGATATTCCAAAGAGGCCAGGCTTATAAGACATGCATCTTAGGGAGAAAGGTTGAAACACATCTTCCATCCAGAAAGTACCTCTGTAGTCAAATTATGTTCCTGAGTGATTGAGAGAATCTTTGCAGGAGAGAAGAGTTGTATTCTGGATCAAGTAAAAGTGATGTTTGTAAAGAACTCAGCCACTGCTGCTGCTACTTGTAGATACTGTTTTCCTGCTTTTCTCACTGTGAATTTCTATTGATCCTACAAAACCTTGCTCTTACTCATTCTTATATCCCCAGTTGTTGACCTAGAGGCTGCTTCAAACTAGCCTTTGAATAATTGTTTAACAGAATGTATAAATATTTGTTGAGGAAAGAATTACTGGGACCCATTCTGTTGTGAAGGAATAAAGAGACACAATTCATATAAATCCAAACTCCAGCGGCCCTCATGGCAGGGACATTAGCTCTGGTGACCTAAGGCCCATCTCAAAAGTACCTCTTTGAAGACACTGAAAGCCTGTTTTAGCAGGATACCCGGTACCTTGTAAGATCTCAGTCTTTGACATAGACTACATAGGTGGGGCACAGTCTTCATTTATGAAAACAGAATAGTCACTTTCTAATGACTTTGTAAAATAGAAACTCATTTAAGATTTGAATTGAATTGTATAAAGCACTTCAAGCATTTAAAATACCAAGAAAAAATTTTCATGTGCAGAATCATGGGTAAAACGTCAGTTCTGAAAAGGTTAAAGCTCTCAAACAGTATTGAAAAAAAATTCAACAACCACAAACAAACAACAAACAAACGAAAATATCAGCTGAGATTCTTGTTGGGACTAGCTTTTTCATATTGAGCTTATCAACATTTATCATGAATGTCAGAGTGTTAGGAAGCAGAGGAGGAAAATAGTAGAAATAAAAATGTATGCTACACTGACCTCACTTTTAAAATATTTCGGATATTTAATTACAAGTTCATGTGGCAGGTAAAGAAGGAGGAATGAAGTACTCATTTTTGGCTTCATATCATGTATTTATTCTTTTATTTATCTTTTATTCACTCCCACCATCTTTCACTTCAAACATGATTTTAAGGCAGCTTGAAAACATTGAAGCGATATAGAACGGGAAGGTTTATCTGTTTAATAACTTACTTTGGGGGTCAATCACTGCAGAGAAATGACTGAGTGAAAGTCACTGACTGTCACCCAAGAGTGATTGTTCCTGAAGTCAGGCAAGGGGAAAGTAGTGTAAACACTGTATGTCATATAAATGAAGCTAAAATGTGGCTCTGTTATTGAAAAGGCAGTTCCACTGGTTTTCTATCTGGTGTGCCATCCTGTATCTTACAGCCAGGCAGCATGTCTCACAGCTGTGGACGGGGATTGGATGGGTTGAGCACTCAGCAGGGCAGGTAGGGTGGAGAGCTGGGGAAAATGAAATGAACCCTCCTTTCCTGTGATGCCATAAAATTCTAAGCATGAGCTGGATTTCCCTAAGAAGCCATTAGAACAGGAAGAGGGTCAAGTTGAGTAACAAGCTAGATTTACACAGTGCCTAAATTGAAGATCTCACTAAGATAGGATCAAAATGGAAGGTGCCATACAGAATTGTGACTGGGAAGCTGTAGGGATGTCAAAGAGAATCATGTTTTAAAAATCTCCGGTGGAAGAGAGGGCCCAAATGACGTCTGGGTTCCATAGAGCCGCAGAGCTGACAGCACACAAACCGCTTCCTTCCTTTCCTCCACTCCTTATTCGCCCCACTCATATGATGCATTTCAGCACCACTCCTGTGTCTTCTTCTGGCCAGAAATAGGAGGCATTCTGAAAGATTGCTGCATGAACCTCACCATTTGGAATTCATTCATGGCCTTCCTACACTTGACACATTGATGCTAATACCTACTCGGGTCTTAATTTATACATCAGCATTCTTGTCCCTGCTTTTGAAAGTAATTGACTTTCCTCTCTCATGGAGAAACTTTTCTAATTGTGTTAACTAGATGCTTGCATCTCATTATTGTTTCTCATTTCTCTCTGAAGGTTTCAGGTTGGGATTTCAGGAAGTTCCGTTTTTAATTCATTCTCATTGAAGGAGATACCAGATCAGGTGATCAATTGGACCCAAGCTCCAGGGGGAATAGAAGAGACCAACGTTATACAAACTGCAAAAGTCTTCTTCCTTCAGACTGAAGAAATGATTGTAGCCATAGGAATTGCCCTTATCACCAAAAATGCAGCACCTATCTGCTGAGGAGTGTCCTCACTCCTCTACTATGGAGTAGCTTCTTGATATTAATTACAAACAGCATCATCAAATGTGCTGTATGCAGCTGGTTTCTTAAAGCCCAGGCCCAGCACACTGCCAACCAAATATTGTCACTGAATATGAAATGTCCGAATTCAAATAAAAAATGTAGTTTATTATATCTCAAACAAGAAGCAGTACAATTAATCAAAATATGGGCCTAAACT
>RJWJ010016862.1:0-33864 GCA_004363605.1 Indri indri | reverse complement strand
TCCCACCAGCAGTGTATGAGTGTTCCTATCTCTCCGCATCCACGCCAACATTTATTGTTTTGGGACTTTTTGATAAAGGCCAGTCTCACTGGGGATAAGTGATATCTCATTGTGGTTTTGATTTGCATTTCCCTGATGATTAGAGATGTTGAGCATTTTTTCATATGTTTTTGGGCCATTATTCTGTCTTCTTTTGAAAGGTTTCTGTTCATGTCCTTTGCCCACTTTTTGATAGGGTTGTTTGATTTTTTCTTGCTGATTTTCCTGAGTTCTAAATAGAGTCTAGTTATCAGCCCTTTATTGGATTTGTAGCATGCGAAAATTTTCTCCCATTCTGTAGGTTGTCTGTTTGCTCTTGTGACAGTTTCTTTGGCTGTGCAGAAGCTTTTTAATTTGATCAGATCCCATTTATTTATTTTGGTTGTTGCTGTGATTGCCTTTGGGGTCTTCTTCATAAATTCTTTGCCTAGGCCAATGTCTAGAAGAGTATTTCCAACATTTTCCTCTAGAATTCTAATAGTTTCACTCCTTAGGTTTGAGTCTGTTACTCAGCGTGAGTTGATTTTTGTGAGAGGTGAAAGGTGTGGGTCCTGTTCAGTCTTCTACATGTGGCTGTCCAGTTTTCCCAGCACCATTTATTGAATAAGGATTCTTTTCCCCAGTGTATATTTTTGTCTGCTTTGTCAAAGGTTAGATGGCTGTATGAGGATGGTTTTATATCGGGGTTCTCAGTTCTGTTCCACTGGTCAATGACAGAGCCCACATTCTTAATCATGGTACTCAACATTTCTGCACCTTACCACCCACATTCAAAACAGAAATGGTCTCAAGAGGTGTTAGGCATTTTGGTAGACACCTTTTGCTTACTATCAGTGTCCATATAAGGTAATATTATGCCAGCTTTTTACATGAAGCTGCTGAGGTAGGAAAATAACACTCACCTCAAACAGTTATGAAAATGGATAAAAATGGTGTATTCTAAGTTATACAACTCTATGGAAATTAGCAAGCAATTACTGTGTGCACAGTAAGATGATATGCCCCTTAAGACCCAGAAGAATTCCTATATACTGGTAAATGCCTCCAGGAGTTTCTTGGATTTGCCATTTGCACTAGTACCAGCTGCGGGTAGCCCAGAGGCTTGTGTCTGGACTCCAGGCTGCCAGGGCTCCCTGACTCTGCTCCCATTCCCTGCACCTGCTCCTTGGCCAGCGGGCCATCAGGGCTTCACCAGCTCACCTTGACCTGGTAACATTCAGGCTGTTCACCCTGTTATGTTCTAGCACACAAGCTGCAGCTCTATCTTTAGATAAACTCCCATGGATCGTAATTACTTTAAAAAATACTTACACCCTTACCTTTATAAGTAAACACAGATGAACTTGGCCTTCTGTCTGCAGTAATGCTCTGTGTGGCATTATGAATTTGGGGTCAGCAGATCTGAGTTCTGTTCATGGCTTTTCCGCTAAATAACTGTTTGCCCTTGAGTCATTTCTCTTTTTGGATCATGATTTCCTCATCCCACCAGTGGCTAGGAATGCCACGTACGTGCAGGTGCTTTATGAACTGCACAGTGCGTTGTAGGTGTTTGTTGTTACTTACCCTGCTCTCTGACCATCTCCAAACACAAACCTCCCTCCTCCTTTTGCTGTGGTTCCTAGCTCTGGCCTCACCTCTAGTTTTTAAAAGCTCTCTACAATTGCCTAGACCCACGGTGAGATATTCTGATTTAATTGGTTCTGGGGTGAGTCCTGGGCATGGGTACTTTTAATGACTCCCCAGGTGATTTTAATGGGAAGGCAGCATTGAGAAGCTGTGGCCATTGGAATGAGAAGCACGTTCCTTCCCTCCTCCGTTTTCAGGGCTTGGTCCTGCTCACTTGTGTAGGTGTCTCCCCGCAGTACTCAGCGTTCCAGAGGCCTGAGCACCTTGATGAACCTGCTCCTAAATCTCTGGCCAAACTGTCAGCTAGGGCATGGTCTTCTTGTTTGTTAGCATAGCAGGCCTTTCTCGAATAGCTTGACTGGTAAACTCAGCCAACAGTATTTTTACAGATGTTTCATTATTTTTAATGAAAACCAGCTCCCTCTCCACGTCGGGACACGAAGCCCTCTGGACATCCCCACGTGAGGTGCTGGCAGAACATCCACACTCTATGCATACCCCAAATACCACCTTGTCTGCCCACCCTCCTCCTGCACACACAAGCCCACCTGCTCCTTCCCCTGACTTCCTCGCCTCAACCAGTGATGTCCCTATTTCCTGTGTCACCCAGACTGAAAATGAGACCATGTGGCGTATGCGAAGAATGCATGTCCTGGAGTTTGATTGCCCGGATTCAAAATCCTAGTGACTTTTGACAAATGACTTAGCCTCTCTGTGCCTCGGTTTCCTCTCCCATAAAAGGTGAATAATAATAATTCCTCTCTCTCATGATTTGTTAGAATTAAATGAGTAAATACCTGCAAAGTGCTCAGTAACATGCACATGGTAAACGCCCCATGAATGCGAGGTTACCATATTTATACCATCTCCTGAAATGCCCACAGTCGATCAACAGTCCAGAGCTGCTAATTCCAGCTCTGAACTGTGACATAGTCCCCCCTCCTGGCCCCCTACCCCAGGGCTTACTGAGTTCCACACAGCCCCTGCTCAAGGTCTCTCTGTCTCCAAGCGTCCTCTTTAACTTAGCTCCTCTCATGCCACCAACCCATCTTACCAAAATAGAGTTCGGTTCATAACTTCCCCACGTTAAAAAAAAAAAAAAAAAATGCTGCCTGCCACTTCCTGTACAGAGAAAAAGAGCCAAACTGCCTGGTATGCCCCGCCATGCTGTGTATCTTGTGGGTAAGTCTGTCTGCACATTGCTCGCTGATCCGCAACCCATCCGACTGTAGGGTAACTCCCTGAGCGGGCAGCCCAGCTTCATATCCCGAAACGTGTCCATGCCTGGGTCTCATTTACTATTGCATCATTCCAGGGTGTGGCTGGGGTGGAAAAGGCTCTGTTTGGTTTCTGCCACACAAGGCTGAGACACATGAGCAAGTACTTTTTGAAGACACATTGTTCACCGATCATTTTAAAATACTTTCTCCTTAGAATGTGAACTAGCTTTTTCCAGTAATTTTCATCCACATACTCTACTCCTCGTGAGTTGTAAACAGGACAGAATAGCTACCTGGAAACTAACAGCGAAGATCTAAGGAGGAAAGAATTGAAGCAGCAAGGATGTCGACTTCTTATTCCTAACACCGACATAGATTCTGGTGAGTGAGTGCTCTTCCCTCAGTGGATAAATAATCCTGCGAGCTACAGTCTTAGTACTGCAGTCTCAGGAAGCATCCCTCAGATGACAGTCACGTTGACTGGATCGTTCTTTGTGACTTGGTCGAGGGGGATGAGGGCTGCGGAGTGGGGGAGGGGAGGCATGCCAGCCACTCGCTGCTCTGGGAGGCGGAATACACGGGGCAGTGGGAGATGTCTCTGGAGTTTGTATACACCCTGTAGGTGAGCTAAACTACCTTCACTTGGACCAATTTCTAGTTGAGCAGCTGTTTGCATAACACCCCTGATTTGGAATCAGCTGTGGGATGAGCAGAAGCAAGCCAGATACGTGCCTTGTGATTGGACCCAGACATTCAATTAAATTGAAATCCTGAGCAATTACTATGGCAAAAAAAAAAAAAAAAAAAAAAAAAAAGCAGTGGGCTGAAGTGCTTCGGATGAGAGATGAATCCTAAGTGATCCTTGCCCTCCTCTGTAACCGGGGAGTGCGGTAGGTACAGACCTGCCTTCTCAACACTGCACTCGGAGTTCACCCAGCTTCAGAGATGAATTCGGGAAGGTCGATTTGTCCCCGAGCGAATTCCTGCCGTTGTTTTGCTATCTCAGTGCCCTCTAGTGTCCAACTGGGACGTAGCCTTATCTAAACAGAACACGAGGGTACACTCCTGTAGTTGGGGAGTAAGAAAGACTGGTTTAAATTCCAGCCTTGCCACTTGCAACAGTAAGAGGCCTGTCTCAATTCTCTAAGCTTCAGCTTCCCCACCTGTAAAAAGGATGTGTCTTCTCGTAAGGATTACAGGATTAAGGTTTTCCATGATACATGGAAAGCACAACACCAACCTAGCATAAAGAAATTACTCCCCAAAATACATTGTCACTAGGACGTTCAGGCATAAACTCATCCTGAGTAAGAAGGACAGGAGAGACTTATCCAGAGCACTCATCGCCTTGCGTTATAGACAAGTGTCTATGCGCCATTCCGTTGTTGGATTATCGACCATGAGGTAAGAGACCGCGTATCTCAACACATCTTACAGTGTCTGGCCCATGACAGGAGCTCAGAAAATATTTGTTGAATGGATACTGAATAAAAACTTATTTTCCCTACATTTAAAAACATTGGACAATGTGATATAAATTGAGTGTGTCCAAATATCCAAGCAGACTCTCTTGCAGAGCATGCAGATTCCAAGAGCTCTGTAATTCAGCACTGTCTGGTGATTTCCCTTTGTCCTGAAATACTCTAGCCCCAAAATACACCTTGGAGTGTCTGTAGGTCCCATCGTAAGGTATGAAAAGCATATTCTGCAAAATATAGTCTGGGATGGGGACTCCTGAGCTCTGAACCCCTGAGGAATCTGAAAAAGGGGGTGAGCTCCCGGGACGATGGGGTGGAGGCCAAGGGCCAGTAGTGGCCTTTATAAGTCAGAACCCAAAAGACCTCCTCTGCTGCCACTCTTATGTGTAAAATGAGAGTGATGGTGCCATCCTGAAGCACCCGGAATACCTGCTGATGGGTCGACTCAATTAGCAAGTGCCCATATGAATTCAGTTATACAAATACACTTAAGCCTCTGATAGGTCATCTCAAATCGGCCGTGACTTCAGACTTAAGTGAAGAACAGATAGCAACCGTCATGAACTTGAATATGAATATGTCATAAATATTTTCTTTATCCAAAAATTATTCTTCTAGTAGCACAAGTCCCCAAACCCACAGTCCAGAAAAGAAAATAAACAAGACAAACAAGTAGGTCAATTTCATCTTTAAACACAGAAATATCATGAGCAATTTTAACTATGTTATTACTTTTAAGGAGGGAAATGTGGGGACAAAAACTTGCTTGTTGTAAGTTGCCAGCCCCTTCACAGACGGAGAAGCCGGCTTTGACATTGAGCACTGATTAGAAGCTGGCAACTGCAGATTTATGGAGTGCAACATCTGTTCTGTTTCGTATAGCCTGAAAACAATTTGAGGAACAGGGAGTTTATAAAACCCCAAAGCTCTTAGAAAAGAACAACCTCACAGGGGAACTTGACAGTAGGTCACATCAAAGTGCAGGACTTCGTAGCCTTTACTGAAGGGCAAATAACCAGATTTGGGGCCTTGACACGATGGCGAAGAGCCCCTGCAGGGATTAGTCTCCGCATCCATCCAAACCTTGCTGTCCGTGCCAGGCGGAAAGAGCTGGGTCACCTATGTGAAGAGCTGGGAGCCCTGTGAGACAAAAAGTGGGGGTGTACCGAGAGCCTAGTCTTTAAATAATAACAAAAATAAAATACCCTTCAACTCCAACATCACCTGTTTGAGAAATCACAGTAGATGGAAGGTGCTGATAAGGTGAATCGAATCCTGCCCCACACCAGGAACTGCCGCAGTTGCCAGGAACAGAGGAATGAACAAGACACAGGTACATCCCGTGTTTGTGGCGCTTAATTCTTCCGGAAGGAGGCTGGCAATACTCAGATAAGCAAGATGACTTCAGATAATAGTCTGGAAAAAATAAAACACATAATGGGGTAGAAAATGACAGTAGATGGGGTGAAGAGCTTTTTAAACATTTTTTATTATGAAAAATTTCTAAGGAAATGCAAAAGCAGAGAGTATAAAGAGCTCTAATATGTTCCCCAGATTCAACAATTATCAATTTTTCCTGCATTTACTTTTCACTGTGTCCTTTTCCTATCTCCCTTCCTCCCTCCCTTCATTCCTTCCTCTTTTTTTTTGCTACATAAATTATAAAATTATAAATAATATAACAATATGATATAACTTGACATTTTAACAGTAATTATAGTTAGATGAGTCATATAACTATAATGTGAGTTATATAACTGTAAGGATGTGAGTTATATAATTGTAATTATAAAATTAAAAATTATAAAATGATTACTAAGCATTATAAAACAACATTAAAAATAAAATGACATAAATATCCCATAATCTAATCACCTGAGCTTAGTAACTGAATTGAGGTGCTTTTTCTTCCATCTTTTGAAAAATACCTTATCGCAATATAACATACTACTGACAAGTGCACAGATGATACCGTGTACAGCTCGCTGAAGCATCATAAAGTGAACACGCCTGTGTGACTATCACTCCAGCACCCCAGGTTTGCTTTATTCCTTGCAGTTTATTTATTGAAGAGACTAGTCATCATTCTGTCATTTCCCACATACTGGATTCCTTTGACATTTCTTCTACCCCTACATTTTCTGTAAGATGGTCATTAGATTTAGACTTTACACTAGGGTCAGGATCAGTAACAGTTCCGTGCTGAGTCATGGTGGAGCCAGAAGCAATGAAAAAACAAGTAATACTGATCCTGTCTTTATTTAAAATGTGGGTATTTTGTTTATCATAGTTTTTTTTGCATTATTGTGATTTAAAAAAAAATTTCGTATGGAAGTTTATTTATGTTACCACTGAATTTTTTGGTCATTCCCTATTCTTGGCCCTAGCTAGAGGATCCGTCAGTCTCATGTTCAATTTTTTTGGCAAGAATACTTTATAGTTGACAGTGTGTCCCTTCTGCATCACATTAAGTGGGACTAGCTTTCTCTTGTCTCTTTTCGTTAAGAATGATAAGTGGAGGATGTCTGCTCCCGTGGCAACTGTTGCATATCGTACTGGAAATCGTAGCAAGTGTGATAAGACAAGAAATAAAAGGCATTCATATTGGAAAGGAAGTGGTAAAGCTGTCTCCTAACACAGAAGACATTGTTATTTATGTGGAAAATCTCAGGGAATCTACAAAAAAAGCTTTTAGGACTAAGTGAGTGTAGCAAGGTCAACATGCAAAAATCAGTCCTATTTCAATAGCTACAAATGAACAATTGGCTACTGAAATTTATAAAGTAGTACCATTTAGAGTAGCTCTGAAAAGAATATGATATACTTAGCTATAACTCTAACAAAATATGTGCAGGGTCAATATGCTGAAAACTACAAAATACTGATGGAAGAAATTAGAAACCTAAATAAGTGAGGAGACATATTCTGTTCATGTATCAGAAGATTTATTGTAGTTAAAATGTCAAACTTTCCCCAACTGATATATAGATTTAAGGCAATCCCAAACAAATCCCAAGGTGATTCTTTATAGATATAGTGAAGTGAATTATAAAATGAATTATAAAATTTATATTTATAAGTAAAGGAACTAGAATACCCAAAACAATTTTGACAAAGAACAAAATTAAAGATTCATACTACCCAATTTTAAGACATACTATAAAATAAAACTACAGTGATCACAAAAGTATGGAATTGACTAAAAGACAGACAGATACAAACAAAACAAAATAGAGACTCCAGAAATAGATACATAAAATATAGTCGGTTTTAAAGAGCTTTATTGATATTTAATTGACTTATAACAAATTGTACATATTTATAGTATATAGTTTGATAAGTTTTGACATATGTATATGTCTATAAAACCATCACTCTAATCAAAATAATGAACATACCCATTATCCCCCAAAGTGTCCTGTGTCCTTTAGTAATCCCTCCTTCCCACCCGGCTCCACTTCTCACCTCATCTCCTGGCAATCACTGATCTGCTTCCTGTCGTTTATATTAGTCTGCATTTCCTGACATTTTATATTAATGGAATCATACAGAATGTACTTTTTTGTCTTGCTTCCTGAACTCAACATGATTCTTTTGAGAATCATCCATGTTACAGCATGTATCAATAATTCATTCTTTTTATTGCTCTGTGGTCCATTGTATTCTTGTATCACACTTTGCTTATCTAGTCACTTGTTGATGGGCATTCAGGTGTATCCTGTTTTGACTATTACAAGTAAAGCTGCTATGAACATTTATGCACAAGTCTTTGTATGGACATACGTTTTCATTTCTCTTAGGCGAATACCTAAGAGCAGAATGGCTGAATCATATGGTAACTGTGTGTTTAATTGAAAAACTGTTTTCCACAGTGATTGTGCCATTTTACATTCCCAGGAGAAGTGTATGAGTGTTCCAGCCCTGTCACGTCCTTGCCAACACTTGGCATAGTTAGTCTTTCTAATTTTAGCCAGTCTAAAAGGTATGTGGTGGTAACTCATTGCGGTTTTAATTTTCATTTTTCTAATATTGAAGATCTTTTCCAAATGTTAAAGGTTTTTTCATGTGCATATTTGTCATCTGTATATCTTCTCTTGTGAACTGTTCAAAGTTTTGACAAAGGTATGAGAGCAATTCAATAGATTATCTTTTCAACAGATGGTGCTGAACAATTGGATATTAAAGTGCAAAGTTTGGACCTCAACCTATACTCACATCATATACAAAAATTAACTGAAAATGAATCATAGACCTAAATGTAAAAATTACAAAACTTATAAAACTAACCTTTTAAAATTAAAACTGTTAGTTTTATAAGGTTTAAAAGAAAAAGAGAAAATCTTTGTAAACTTGAATCACAAAAAGATTCTTAAAAGAAAAAAATGATAAACTAGAGTTTAAAATGAATTAAAAACTTTTGCTCTGTGAAAGCCACTAAGAACTTGAAAAGATAAGGCAAACACCAGGAGAAAATATTTGCAAATCACATATCTGACAAAGGACTTGTACCCAGAATATATAAAGAACTGTAAAACTCAAAAATAAGAAAACAATCTACTTTTTAAAAAAGGGTAAAAGATTTGAACATGCAGATATACAGATGGCACATAAATATATGAACAGCTGCTCAACATCATTAGTCATTAGGGAAATGCAAATTTAAAACCATAGTGAGATACCACTGTACACCAATTAGAATGGCTAACATAGAAAGTTCTGATAATGCCAAGTGCCAATAAGGATGCGGAGCAACTGGAACTCTCATATGTGGCTGGCGGGAATGCAAAATGGTACAGGACTGGCACCCCGGAAAACAGTTGGATATCTTCTCACAAAGTTAAACATATATTTACCATTTGACCCAGGCATCTCATTTGTAGTTATTTATTGTAAATGAAAACTCACACAAAAACCTGTACACAAATGTTTATAGTGACATTATTCATAATTGTCCAAAACTGAAAATTACCCAAATGTGTTTCATCAAATAAATGGATAAACAAGCTATGGCACATCCACACAATGGAATACCATTCAGCAGTAAAAACGAATGGGCTACCGATACACACAGCAATATGGATGAATCCCAAATGCTTTATGTTAAGAGAAAGAAGCTGGTCTCCAAAGATTATGCACTGTATAATTCCATTTATATGGCGATCTAGAAAGGACCAAACTATAGGAGCAGAAAACAGATCGGTGGTTGCTGGGGGTGAGAGGAGGAACTGACTGCAAAAGGACAGCGTGAGGGAGCTCCGTTGGATCTTGGAACGTTTCATATTACAAGCAGTGTGGTGGTGATGACAAGAATCTATGTATGTGTGGAACCTCATCAAACTGGACAAGAAAAGTGAAGTGTACGGTATGTCAATTTTTATAAGCATTATAATAAAAATGATTGATCAGTTGTTTCTTGTGTAGGCATCTGACCCATCCCTGTAAGTTCCTGAACCTGCAGGGCTTGATGAATAAACTGAGGCCAGGGAGGCTGGAGCTGACAGGGCCGAGGGAAGAGTGTCATAGACGAGGTCAGAGAGGTGGGCAGGGCTGGCCACATAGGCCATAGGGACACTTGGAAAGGCATCTATGCCTCTTAAAGATCATTCTGGCTGCTATGTGAACAAGGGATATGTAATAGTGAATTATGGAAAGATTTTTTTTCATTTTTAAAAGCAATTAAAGAAAAAAGCCATCACATTTCACGAAGAGAGGTTCAGATAATAGGAACATTTTCTGGGGACTGAGGACTAGGAGAGAGAAGAAAACAGTTTGGCTTTTAAATGCGGTTTTGCTTTGTGGTTAGACTTTCCTTGTTTGGCCAGCTCCAGTGCTGCAGAGACAGGGCCAGTGTGTTTTCTTGGCCTTCTGTCTCCGAATAAACAAACGTGGTGTCTCCAAGCTTTTCAGAGGGTCCCAGGTACAGGGTGACCCAATCCAGACCGCAGAAGCTTCCTTGCCAGCTCTCTTACAGCTCACAGCGTGGACCCTGTTGCTATAAACACAGTACTCAGGAGGCCCTGAGCAAGTTTGAACACCTCCCAGCGCTAGTTTCTATGCTATCCCGACTCCTCGTGGACAAATGAGGCTTACCCGTGGAGAATGGAGCTTCCTGGGCAGGGCTAGCACCTCTGACCTCAGAAAACACTGGAAAATGTGTGTGGTCAAGGCTGTTGGGAGCGCCATGAGTCACCACTGAGGTGGTTTCACATGGGATGGCTGGTGCTGCAGAAAGGGGCTGGGACTTGAGGCCAATGGAGGGGTCTATTTGCTGGACCCCTCTGGCCAGCAGCAAAAATGCCCTCCCAGAACCCCAAGTCCAAGTTCACAAAATGGCTGTACAGATGTTAATCCTGGTGAAGAGAGAAAGGGAAGAGAGGAGGGAGGGAAGGAGGGTGGGAGGGGGGGGGAGAGAGAGAGACTTAGTTCAGCCTGAGCTCTAAGAATTGTTCACTTCTCCCTCTTTGCTGTTCCAGGGTAGCTGATTTCCATCCAAAGGGGCCATTTCATTTGGTTTCTGGGATGTCGCTGCACCTCTTTCCTGCTTTATTATTTCTCCTCTTCAAAGCCCTGGTCACCTTGGTCATGGGCAAATGTCTCTCTGATGAAAGGGTTAGGCCTGTCCCCATTGGAATCGCCGAGCATGAGGACTGCAGCCAAGCCCCATGGCTCAATGTCGAGTTCCCTTTTGACTGGAAACCATTTGATACCCTCTGCTCATGCAGTCCTGAAGTCTGAATATACTGAAAGGAAGGGGAGAGTTCTGACTCAGAGATTTAACTCTGTCTACACAAATATTGGTAATTACTCTACTAAAACCAAAAAAAAATCACATAATGATTTTTTAAAAACTGATAATAAAACTTACCTTTAATTGACACCAGAAAACCCAATAAAAGAGTGTTGGATGGTGAGTTTCCCAGAGCTCCCCAGGAATTGCCTTTTATGTGTTCCCCACTGTCAATGTTCAAATTACCAGGATCGAAGTGACACCTGGGAAAACAGAAAACAAAAACAAGACCCGAGTTGGGAGGCAGGTTCAAGCCACAAATCTCAGGTGGAAAAACTCTGTCACCTTGGGGATGTCAGTAGCCCTCACCACTCTCTGTGGTCTCAGTTTCCTCATGTGTAAGGCAAAGTGCTAGGATTTGGTCTATGATTTCAAAACCCGTCATACCTGGACAATTTTCGTACCGCTCAGACTTCAATTTTTATCAGTGGTCTTAAATTTTTCACCTTCTCTTTGCCATGTATGTCTTCTTATCTACGGGAAGTCTACTCGAGTATCCTGCTACTACCCAAAACGAATTGAGTCTTCTCAGTCAACCGCCCTTCTTTTCCCCCTTTACCTTGGTAGTGAAAGAATTCGTGCTGGAACCCGAATGGCAGCTCTCCCTATCTCCTTAAGGGCCACCTCCCTCTGTAGTTGGTGGTGGGCTGCAGTGATCTCCCTTCTCCCACATCTGAGTTTCCCCGGAGCCTCTGTCCCTTTGGGTTCTGTTCTCTTCTGGCAGCTCCAGGCTCTGCGTGGCCCACAACCCAGGACAAGCTGCCCCTGGCATCCCACTGCTTCCTGCGCAGTGGAGCATGGTGGCTTCTCGCTCTTAGACCTCCCAGCCTCCAGGACCTTGAGCCAGCAAATTTCTGTCCATTGTAAATTGCCCAGGCTGTGGTATTCTGTTATAGCAGCCCCAGGCAGGTGTGTGTGCCCTCCTGTGTGGAGAAACTCCACCTCCCACCATAGGGACTGGTCTGTCACACAGGGTCTCCACACCCTACCCAAGTCCCGGAAGTTCCGTTAGCCAAGTATTGGTTATTCCATCGAGTATGGCACCTACCCAGCAAGTTGCTCCAAGATGAACTTGGGCTCTCCACGTCCCTCAGAGCCAGATGGGCTGTGGGGGACATGGGGACCCACGCTTGTCTCTGCCAATCTGAATTGCAAATAGAGCTCTTTATTCTTCCTAATACCCATAGAATAGTATTTGGTGCATGTACATACCCTCCCAATGACAAACATTAATTCCCAGAAATAGCGTTGACTTTAGACCCTTAAAAAGAAAACGAAAACTTTTTTTTTCCGAACTGCTCATACTTTGCAAGGCTGCCCCTCAGAGTTTTACTTTACGTTCTTTTGGTGACCAGAATGTGTTCCTTTGCTCAATTCTTCCCCATCCGTTCTACTTTCAAATGGTACTCCCTTAGACTGGCCAAGAACAAGAAAAGGGGCCTATTGGCTATACTGCTTTAGTAGCAGTTCGTGGGGCCTCTCAAAGACCCCCCAACTCTGGAAAGGATTATTTATAATGTGAGAGACAAATGAAGTTCTTAGATGATGGGGCCATGCTGTTCCCCAGTTTCTGTCTCAGTGTGGTGAGTGGGCACAGGGGTGTGTGTGTGAGTGTGTGTGTATGGGGAGGCAGGTAATTCTTCCAGTTATAATAGCAGTAAAAAGGGTGATGTCTGACCCATACTTACTAATTTTTACAGCGTCTCTCAATCTTGACTGCACATTAGAACCAGCTGAACTGCTTTAAAAATGCCAATGCCTCACCCCTGAAATATTACATCAGAATCTCGGGGGGTGAGGCCCGGGCATTGTTGTTTTTAAAAGCCTACAGGAGATTTGAATTTGCAGGCGGGGCTGAGAACCACTGATGTTCAGCGCTGGGAAGTTACCACAACTGGAAAAAGTCACGTTTTGCCGCACCTGAAATGAATTCTGCAGCCTAAGGCACCATCGTTCCAGCAGGCTCCTTTCCACATCCAAGATTCTGGGTGAAATCTCAGATGGAGTGGGGACCAAGGGTATTGGGTTCCTGTGAGGCGGCTGCTATGGAGGGTCTGGAATGGCAGTTACTACCAATCCCAGGGGAAGGCCCCTACGTTATAGGCAGACCCTTATTTTTAAGAGATGACTGCAATTACTATACAGTGGCTGACACAGAGTGGACCCTCAACACACGCAGTGCTTGCTGAAGTGATGAATACCACCCCAGAGCACGAACAGGCAGTTGCCCTCTCCCACCACCAGATGGCGACATACCAAGCCTCACTGTAAGTCTCAACTCCCCAACCTAAAGGATGAACAGTTGAACCCGGAGATGAATGGTGAAGCAAGGTGGGTTTTTCTTTTTCACATTTTATCTTTTTAAATAAGTGTATCAGTAAAATTTGAAGTGGTAAAAATAAAAAGGCGGGGAGGTGAAGGCTGAGCCTCTTGGTTGACATTTGTGTGCTCACACCATCTTGGGATGGTAGGCCCGGGCCAAGCATGAAACTATTTTATATATAAAATAGTTTATATATATATGTATGTATGTAAAACTTATAAAATAAGTTATATATAACGATTTTATCTCAATAAATCCTCTTCCAGGAAACATTTCCAAGTCATTCTGTTCCCTAGCCTTTTCCACCCACATGGGGAGTCTTGGGAAACAACTAGTTTGTGGAAACACAGAGACATTCAGTTATACATCAGTTAATAAGACTTTTGAATAAAGCTGGCCTTGGCACCAGGGAGGTTGGTGGGATTTCTTGTCCATGTGTTGGGTCCTAGGAGAGGAGGCAGTGACATCTTATGACCAGCTTTTGACTGATTGATAGGCTGGCCCGGGCCCAGCTGCTTAAAGGACCACAACCCTAGTGCTTAAAGAGCCCCACACCTCAGGCGATCAGGGGCTTCTCTGTCTTGGCTGTGGGCTGTCTCTGGGCTCTGTGGCCAGAGGTCAGAGATAGACTGATGCCTGCCAGAGACCCAGGGCTCCCTACCTGGCCGTCTGCTCCTGCAGCCCCTGACCTGCCTGCAGGACCAGCCACTTGACTCCAGGTGGGGGAAGAAGATGAGGTGGCCCACGGGGGTGGCAGGGAATGGCCTGGTAGTGACCAAGACCTCTCTGAGCCTCTTACCTTCTGGCTGCTCTCAAGAGAGGAATGAGAAAAGTCTGGGCTTAATAACTGTTTAGACCCCAGGTGTTGGGCAAGATGCTTTCCATAATAACGTCTGTTAGTCCCATTCATAGGTGACAACCCCCCCTGGTCCCTGGTGTGTGCTGCTCAGTGCTGCTAGGGGATAATCATAAATTCACAGCCTTCAGTGCATCTGAGCGATCTGACCTGCTTGAGGAAGCATCCTCTCCCTGCCGCATGGTGGCTGTTCTGGACGTTTACCACTGCTCTCTGACCCCCTCCAGCAGACGTCCTTGCCTCCTAGTTCCCAGAGAAAATGGACGCCATCCGGCATGAAATCCCTGCACTTCCAGCCTCCCTCCTACAGACTTATTTATGTCTGCCGCCCTCACATCCTCCCCTCCTGCAGAGAGCAGAATCGCTGCAGTGCCCAGGACTCCGGCCCCTTCAGCCCCGCCCAAGTTTCCTCTCAGTCCTTGGTTGCTCTGCCAAGTTTCATCCCTCTCTCTCTCTTTCCGGCTCTTTCCATGAGCAAG
The DNA here is from genome assembly GCA_004363605.1 of Indri indri. Lineage (NCBI taxonomy): Eukaryota > Metazoa > Chordata > Mammalia > Primates > Indriidae > Indri > Indri indri. Next base: position 19,056 of record RJWJ010016862.1, on the reverse strand, counting down.
CTCCTCCAACATCAAATAAATGAAACAGAACAAAAGCCTCCCTTGAGCCTGTCACATAGTGCTGGGTCTCCCGCCTGCCTCAGTCCCCTCAAACCCAGCCACTGAGGCTCGGATGTGGAACATGTGTGAAGGCACAGGGAGGGGGCAGGGATAGAAGCCCCTTCCCCTCTCCTTCCCACTCCTTCCCACGGGTGCTCTGTTACCACAGCTGGCAGTGGAACAGCGAAAATAAGCACAGGGCTCCAGCAGCAGCACCGCCATGCACATGTGACAATGACCTTGCGGTCTAGGCTCTGTCACCTGAGCTGGCATCAGAGGTGTCTGTAGGCTGCTGAGGCTGTGGGCAGTAGGAGCCTCTGTCCTAGGTTGCCCTGGGCTTCACCTCCCACCAAATCATGCCTTCAGCCTCCAAGACCAAGGCCACAGTGCAAATGAGCCAGGTAAGAAGCCTGTCCTTTCTGAGGATGAAATGGGGACAGGAGCAGCACAGCGGAGATAGCATTCGGGGCGGCGGGGAGGTGGACACACTCCAAGCTGGGGTCAGGCTGGGTGGTCTATGCAGCCCTGCAGTTAAGTGGGTTTTAGGGGAGACCTGGATTACTGCTCATGACACTCCCCATGTTTAAATAGAGACTCTGCGTGCTTAGAATCTTGTCTGGGAAATCTTCCGGACTGGCCTCGACCACCACCGTCACGCCCCTCCTGCAGGCTTGCATCCTGCAGTCCCTCTTTTGAGTCACTGTTCCCAGGGCACTGACCCAAAGGCCTCCTGGGCACCTATTCTTCAAATTTCCTAACCATTACAACAAAAACGTCATTGCCGGAGTTCATCCTACGTGTCCAGAACCATGCTAAGTAGTCTACATACATCATCTCATGTAATTTAGTCATCACTGACTCAGTGAAGTCAGTTTTGTTATCTCCATCTCACAGAAGAGGAAACTGAGCCTTAGAGAAGTCGAGCCTTCTTAGAGAAAACATGTACACAGCTGGTGAGCCATGGGCCAGACTTGAACCCTGTTCTGTTGGACTCTATGCCCTTTTTTTTTTTTTTTTTGAGACAGAGTCTCACTCTGTTGCCCGGGCTAGAGTGCCGTGGCGTCAGCCTAGCTCACAGCAACCTCAAACTCCTGGGCTCAAGCAATCCTTCTGCCTCAGCCTCCCGAGTAGCTGGGACTACAGGCATGCGCCACCATGCCCAGCTAATTTTTTCTATATGTTTTTAGTTGTCCGATTAATTTCTTTCTATTTTTAGTAGAGACGGGGTCTCGCTCTTGCTCAGGATGGTCTCGAACTCCTGAGCTCAAACAATCCGCCCGCCTCGGCCTCCCAGAGTGCTAGGATTACAGGCGTGAGCCACCGCGCCCGGCCTCCATGCCCTTTTGATGCTATTGCCCAGATACTGGTGATGAGTATGTGTTTGTTCCAACACACTCAGGAGCAAGAAAGGTAACATTACGAATGTGGCAAACCCTCGCTTGCCGGGGCCAGCAAGATGGCCCGCATCTGTTACTGTTGGTGCCCTCTGTCTTGGTCCATTCCCCTCAAAAACAGAGAAAAGGAAGCACGCACATGCTAAAGCTTTATGAAGATGGGGAGCTAATCCCAGGGCAGCAACAGTGAGAGGAAGAGGAGCGAGGCAGAGAAAGAGCGAAAGCAAACACGAAGCGGTCCATTGCCGAGCTGGCTGTGGCACCCCGTAAAAGAGAAAGGATCGCCCAACCATGCTGGAGTCTGCGGAGGCCGCGTGAAACCACCGCAGCTTGGAGCAATTTGTTGGGGAGAAGAGTCAGGAATCTATGTGTTGTTTCCCTCCTATCTCAGGTGTTTCAGTGGTTGAAGTTCACGCTGTGGGGCATGAGCCCCCTCCTCCTTCTGGATTGTTTACCTGGGCAGATATGGGGCCAGCCTCAGTGGGTCCAGGTCAGGTTTCAGCTCCTTCACATCATGGCATAATGAAAATCCTGGAGAAACCCCGGCGCTCACCCCCAGGTGGCTGTGGCAGCCTGCTGTGTTGGCAGGTGGGGTGGCAGTGGGGGTGGGGGCTCTCCACTGGGCAGGTGGCTGAAGCTGGCCGGGAGAGGGGGATCGGGGGAAGGCAAAGGACCAAGCAAATCTGGTTCTCCGTCTCTTTCAAGAGCAAGTCTAAGTTCCTTATCATGGCATCCAAGACTCCCCCAGGGTGGCTTCAGCCTGTTTTTCCAACCTAGCCCACTGTGCCTCCGTACCCCCTCACTTCAAGGCCACCGCTAGCCTGTGATGCTCCTGTGTATGAAGGAGAGACAGGAACCTGTCTGAGTGGTCACAGCCCTATGGGCGTGGGGTTTGGCTGGCAGAACAATATTTTGGTACAAATTAGAAAAATAAAACACATTCTTCCTGGTCTCAGCTCACATCCAAGTTCACAGCGGGATTTCAGCATGCCCCTTGGCCACCCATGCATGGAGGCCTTGCCGACCACGCTAAATCCCAGATGAGGAAACGGGCCCAGAGAGGTGGAGGCCCTTGCCCAAGGTCACACAGTCCCTAAGGGGCAGACCCAGAGCTGTGACTCAGCTTCTGACTTGAACTGAGCTTCTCTGCCTCCGGTCGGGCAGCCTTGAGACCACCTGTCCCCGACCCTGTATAGAAACAGATTCTGAAATTGTCCAGGTGCGTCTGGCACTGACCCCATGTTCTGCCCTGTTCCAGCGCCCAAGACTCTGAGAAAAGGCCTGCACCCCACCTCTCCCTGCCCCGTCCGTGACCCACGAGAAGCAGCCCCTGGGGCCTTTGCCAGTGACCTCACGGGGAACCACTGCCTGCTGACTTCCTGTTTTTATATCCTTTTCTCCTCTGCTTATTTTTTCTACTTTGTTGTTCTTCGGTCATTTATGGTTCTCTTCCACTATCCCACCCTGCAAAACTGAACTTTGTTCTTTTGTGATTATTTTAAATATATGTTTAGATAAGTAAATGTTACAGTAACATTATACTTCTCTTTTTTCCATTTGAGGAATTGGAGTCGAGTGTTTTGCCCCCTCCCCCCTTCATCCCCCATGGTTTATTTCCCAAACTGTAGTCCTCCGGCTCCATAGATTAGAAGAAACAGACTCAAAATCTATGTCTGCAAGTATCATGTGAATTCCAGGGATTCTCTCTCCTAGAGATGCCCTCCCTGCTGGACGCTGCAGCAGACTGATGGGAAGAGGTCTCCCAGCCTCCCCACTGCTGACATCCTTAGTTATCTCAAACACAGGTCCCTACTTAAAAACCATATGGGCTCTCCGTTTCTTCCAAGACCAAGTCCAAGTTCCTTATCATGCATCAAAGGCCCTCCAAAGGGTGGCCTGGTGTATTATGAGTTTCCAACTTAGCTCACTGTTATTCCATCTGCTTCTGTACCTCTCTTCTCTCCTGCTATCTCTACCGCTTTTCCTGGGAGCACCATGCTGCTTCACATCGCCAGACTTTGAGGGCTGCTGTTCCACTACCTGGAATCCTTTTCCCTTTCTCTCCCTCATGGACTCTTACCCACCCTTCAAGGCGTAACTCAGATGTCACCTTCTCAGGGATGCCTTGGCCAGCTCCTCCAAGCTGAGTTTATTACTCTTTCCTCTATGTCTCTTCCATACTTTGTCCCCAAGCGTACATATAAGTGTATTTACATTTACTCTTGACAAGTTAGAGCCATTTTTATTATTCTAGTCTTCTCCCTCGTTGGATTAGTCACATGTATTTATATTTATTTTCTTATAAGTGTTTATGTCTGGGATAAATGGCTTTCTCTCCTATTCTGTGCATGTGAGAGAGAGAAAGAGAAAGAGAGAGAGAGAGATGCATGAATGTTTTGCTAACTGTAGTATTGTATGATTGTGCCACTAGGGCCAGTGTGGCAGGCCCCTAGGGGAAGGTGTGAACTGAAAGGTTGGCCACTCAAATGTTGATCTCCCAGGGGGAGGTCGTGGATCATTTAACAGAAAACCAGAACGTGGGACAGGTAGAAAAGGACATGCTTGTGTTTTCAGGCTCATGCTTATCAAAATATAGTTCACAAACCACTGTGTCGGAATCACCTGGGGGAGGAGGGAGTCTTTTAAAAAATGCAGATTCCTGAGCCTGACCGCAAACCTTATGAATCCAGGTTCATAGATCTCAGGAATCTGCATTTTCATAAACTACCAAGAGATTCTTCTGCACCAGAGTTTGAAAACCACTGACCGAGGTGCATTAGGAGCTGGAGTTTATGCCACTGAAACTGTGCTTGTCAAGGCCACTAGTTGTCAAACTTCTCGAATGTCTAATTTAGTGGGGGCTTCTCAGGCCTCATTCGTGACTCTCTCGGTGGCATTTACTGCACATGGGCATCGTCTCCTTTTCGAAACCCTTTACCGCCTCACCCCGTACAACGCCACTTGCTCTTGGTTCACATCGCAGCCCTTTAACCACTCATTTCCAAGTCCCTGTCTGGCTCTTCCTCCAAGTGCCCTTTCATTCTTGGGTCTTCTCCCAGGTCCTGACTTTGGCCCTGTCCTTGATTTTTTTTTTTTTCTTTTTTAAATTTCAATGTATTACAGGGGTACAAATGTTTTTGGTTACATGGATCACTTTTGTAATGCTCAAGTCAGGGTTATAAGTGTGCCCATCACCCAGATAGTGTTCATTATACCTGTTAGGTAGCTTTTCACCCATCCCCTCCTCCACCCTCCCTGTTGCTTGAATTCCACTGAGTTTTACTTCCCTCTGTGTACGTGTGCTCGTTGGTTAGTTCCAATTTAATAGTCAGTACATGTGGTGTTTGTTTTTCCATTCTTTAGATACTTCACTTAGGATAATTCCCTCCAGATTGATCCAAATTATTGCAAGAGGCATTGATTCATCCTTCTTTATGGCTAAGTATAGTAGTATTCCGTGGTACACATATACCACATTTTGTTAATCCACTCATGAATTGATGGGCACTTGGTTGATTCCACCTCTTTTCAATTGAAAATTGTGCTGCAATAAACATTGAAGTGCAGATGTCTTTTTGATAAAATGATTTCATTCCTTTGAGTAAATACCTAGTAGTGGGATTGCTGGATCAAATGGTAGGTCTACTTTAAGTTCTTTGAGGAAACTCCATACTGTTTTCCACAGAGGTTATACTAATTTGCAGTCCCATCAACAGTGTGTAAGTATTTCTTTCTGTCTGCATCACGCCAGCATCTATTATTTTTTGGACTTTTTAATAAAAGCCATTCTAACTGGGGTAAGGTGATATCTCATTGTGGTTTTAATTTGCATTTCCCTGATGATTAGTTACATTGAACATTTTTCGTATGTTTATTGGCCACTTGTCTATCTTCTTTTGAAAAGCTTCTGTTCATGTCTTTTACCCACTTTTTAATGGGGTCGTTTGTTTTTTTTCTTGCTGATTTGCTTGAGTTTTTTGTAGATTCTGGTTGTTAGCTCTTTATTGGATGTATAGCTTGGGAATACAACCCCATTCTGTAGATTGTCTGTTTGCTCTGTTGATTATTTTCTTAGCTGTGTGGAAGCCTTTTAATTTAATGAAGTCCCATTTCTTTACTTTCGTTGTTGCTGAGATTGTCTTTGAGGTCTTCTTCATAACTTCTTTGCCTAGGCTGATATCTAGAAGAGTTTTTCCAACATTTTCTTCTAGAATTCTTATGGTTTCATGACTTACATTCAAGTCTTTTATCCATCTTGAATTAATTTTTGTGAGTGGTGAGAGATATGGATGCTGTTTGATTTTTCTGCATGTGGCTATCCAATTTTCCCAGTACCATTCATTGAATGGGGCTTCTTTTCCTCAGAGTATATTGTCTGTTTTGTCAAAGATCAGCTGGCTGCACGTGGATGGTTTTATATCCAGGTTTTCTCTTCTGTTCCATTAGTCTATGTCTCTATTTTTGTGCCAATATGATGCTATTTTGGTTACTATATAATAGCTTTGTAGTACAGTTTGAAGTCTGGTAATGTGATGCCTCTAGATTTGTTCTTTTTGCTTGAGGTTGATTTGGCTATTTGGGCTCTTTCCTGTTTCCAAACAAAGTGGAGAATTATTTTTTCTAGGTCTATGAAATATTATGGTATTTTAATGGGGATTGCATTGAGTCTGCAAATCACTTTGGGTAGTATGGACATTAAAACAATGTTGAGTCTACTGATCCATGAGTACGATATGTTTTTGCATTTGTTTGCATCATCTGCAATTTCTTTCCTCAGTGTTTTGTAGTTCTCTTTGTAGAGATCTTTCACTTCCTTGGTTAAGTATATTCCTAGATATTTTATTTTCTTTGTAGCTGTCATGAATGGTATTGAGACTTTGATTTGACTCTCAGCTTGACTGTTATTGGTGTATAGGAATACTACTGATTTGTGTACACTGATTTTGTAACCCAAGACTTTGCTGAATTTATTTATCAATTCCAGGAGTCTCTTGGTGTACTCTTTGGGGTTTTCTAGATATAAGATCATTTCGTCAGCAAAAAGCAATAGATCGACCTCCTCTTTCCCGATTTGGATACCCTTTATTTCTTTCTCTTGCCTGATTGCTCTGGCTAGGACTTCCACCACTATGTTGAATACAAGTGGTGACAGTGGGAACCATTGTCTTATTCCAGTTCTCAGTGGGAATGCTTTCAACTTTTCCCCATTAAGTATGATGTTGGCTGTGGCTTTGTCATATATGGCTTTTATAATTTTGAGATATGTTTCTTCTATGTCTAGTATGTTGAGTGTTTTGAACATGAAAGGGTGCCGAATTTTGTTGAATACTTTTTCTGCATCTATTGAGATGATCACATGGTCTTTGTTTTTGCTTCTGTTTATATGATGAATCACATTTATTGATTTACATATGTTAAATGATCTTTGCATCTCTGGGATAAAGCCCACTTGGTAATGGTAGATTATTTTTTTGGTGTGCTGTTGAATTGAGTTTGCTAGCATTTTATTGAGGATTTTTGCATCTATATCCGGAAGGGATATTGGTCTGTAGTTTTCTTTTTTCTTGTTGTCGTGTCCTTTCTTTGGTTTGGTTTCAAGGTGATATTGGTTTTGTAGAATGAGTTGGGGAGGATTTCCTCCTTCTTGGTTTTATGGAGTAATTTCTGAAGTATGGGTATCAGTTCATCTTTGTAGGTCTGGTAAAATTCAACTGTGAATCCATCTGGTCCTGGGCTTTTTTTTCTTAAAAGATTTTTTTATTACTGCTTCAATCTCACTGCTCATTATTGGTCTGTTTAGAAGTTCCATTTCTTCCTGACTGAGTCTTGGAAGGTTGTGTGTTTCCAGGAATTTGTCCATTTCCTCTACATTTTCAAGTTAATGTGCTTAGAGATTTTCATAGTATTCACAGATGATATTTTATATTTTTGTGGTATAAACTGCAATCTCTCTTTTTAAATTTCTGATTTAGCTTATTTGGGTCCTTTCTCATCTATTCCTAGTTAACCTAGCAAGAGGTCTCTCAATTTTGTTTATCTTTTCAAAGAACCGACTTTTGTTTCATCAATCCTTTGTATTTTTTTGTTTTCTGTTTTGTTTAGTTCTGCTAGGACCTTAGTTATTTCTTTTCTTCTGCTGATTTGGGTTTGGTTTGCTCTTCCTTTTTAGTTCCTTGAGATGTGTCATTAGGTTGTTAATTTGTGATCTTTCTTTCTTTTCAATGTAGGCATTTAAGGCTATGAATTTTCCCCTCAGGACTTCTTTTGCTGAATCCCATAGATTTTGATAGCTTGTGTCTCCTTTGTCACTTAGTTCAAGGAATCTTTTGATTTCCATCCTAATTTCATTATTGACCCAATAATTGTTCACTAGCAGGTTGTTTAATTTCCATGACTTTGAGTAGAATTGAGTGTTTCTCTTGAAGTTGATTTCTAGTTTTGTTCCATTGTGGTCTGAGAAGATATATGGTATGATTTCTATTTTTTTAAATTTGTTGACACATGTTTTGTGGCCTAAGATATGATCAGTCTTAGAGAATATTCCAAGTACTGATGAGAAGTATGTGTATTCGGTAGTTTTAGGGTAAAATGTTCTGTAAATATCTGTTAGGCCCATTTGTTCTAGAGTCCCATTTAAGTCCGGTGTTTCTTTATTTATTTTCTACTTGGAGGATCTGTCCAGTTCTGTCAGTAGGGTGTTGAAGTCCCCAGAATTTATGATGCTGCTATTTATCTCTTTGCTTAGATCTAATAGGGTTTGCTTTATGAATCTGGGTGTTCCTGTGTTAGGTGCATAAATATTTAGGATTGTTATGTCTTCTTGTTGCATTGCTCCATTTACCATTATATAATGACTATCTTTGTCTTTCTTTACTATTGTTGATTTAAGGTCAATTTTATCTTATATGTGAGTGGCTACGCCTGCTTTCTTTCGGTTTCTATTTGCGTGTAATATTTTTTTCCATTCCTTCACCTTGAGTCTGAATGAGTCCTTGTGGGTTAGATGTGTTTACTGGAGACAGCAGATATTTGGGTTATATTTTTTTATTCATTTTGCTAGCCTGTGTCTCTTGAGTGTGCATTCAGACCATTCACATTGATTGATAGAATCAATATGTGGGATGCTGTTCTGTTCATCCTGTTGGATAGCATCTTATTGATTTGTTTTACTTCTTGTGCTGTTGTTTTTATATGAGCTCTTAGCTTTAGCTTTTGGGTGGTTTTATACTGGTGAGTATCTATTATGTTGATCCATGTATAATGCAGTTCTGAGTACTTCCTGCAGCGCAGGTCTGGTCTTGACAAATTCCTTCAGTGTTTGCTTGTCTGGAAAAGTCTTTATTTCTCCTTCATATATGAAACTTAATTTTTCAGGATACGAAATTCTAGGCTGGCAGCTGTTCTGTTTGAGAAGACTGAAGATGGGGCCCCAATCCCTTCTGACTTATAAGGTCTTGGTTGAGAAGTCTGCATTTAGCCTGATGGGTTTTCCTTTTTAAGTTACTTGATGTTTTTGCCTGCTGGCTCACAGGACTTCATCCTTTGTGTTGACTTTGGCCAGTCTGATGACTATGTGTCTTGGTGATTGCCTCTTTGCAGTGAATCTCCCAGTTGTTCATTGAGCCTCTTGTACCTGGATGTCTAAATTTTTAGAAAGACCAGGGAAGTTTTCCTCAATTATTCCCTCAAAAAGGTTTTCTAGCCCTTGTGTGTTTTCTTCTTCACCTTTAGGGATGCCTATGATTCTTATATTTAGCCATTTTACATAATCTCATGTTTCTTGTAAACTTTGTTCATTCCTCTTAATTCTTTTTTCTTTATTTCTGACTGACTGAGTTAATTTGAAAGAGTTGTCCTCAAGCTCTAAGATTCTTTCTTTTGCCTGGTATAGTCTATTCTTTAAACTTTCCACTGTGTTTTTTATTTCCTTAAATGAATTTTTCATTTCCAGAAGTTCTATTTTTTTTTTAATATGTCAATCTCTTTAGTGAAGTCAGTCTTAAATCCATTTTCTGTTTTTAACCTCTCTGCTTCTCTGATATCAGCTCTTTCTTCCCTATTACCTCTACCTTAGTCAGGGTATCCTCGATTCTCCCCTGATCTAGCCTAGGACTTGTCTTTCACCTAGTCTGTCTCCTCATTCACGTTTAAGGTTCTTTGGAGGCAAGACCATGTATTACTCCTCTCTGTATCCCCTAGCACCAACTGAGTACATATTAGATATTTATTGAATATACAGATGAAATAGAACAAATGGATAAAAGGATGGATGGGTAGATGGACGGACAAAATCAAAGCATTATGTGGATATCTTCAAAGGGTTAAGATGCCTTATAAACCAAGGTGGTAATGGATAGTCAGGGACCTGGGACAACAAAATTCTAATTATGTTGGAATCCCTAGAAGCTGTTTCTGAACAGAAAAGTAGCAATGGCCTGATCAATTATATTAGCATGTCTGAGGAAGCATGTTTCCCAGAAGGCATGGAGTCTGAAGAGATGTTATAAACAGAATCAATGCCTGCAAGTGGTCAGCATGCCTCCAGCTATGCTCAAGGGAGAGAGGTGCTGGACCTAAGGTCAGAGGTTTTCCCACTGCTGGAGAGAGGGCTCTGTTGTGGGGCAGAGATGTTCCATCTGGCTTTCCTGATTCATGTGAAATATTCCATCTGAATCTTCCCACTGTCTTTCTTCTCATTACATCCTCTTCATAGGACCACTTTTTGATGACTAATTTAGTCTAGGGAGCAGACACAAATTGTATCCCTGGAAAGTCTTCACATTTCGTTTTACACTTAGTTTCTCATGAATATGGTTCTTGTAAGTCTGTTTGCAAGAGGCCAATCAGCTCTGGATGCACCAACAACACTGAGTTTCTGGACCTACGAAGCTGATGACCAGATCTGTGATCATGGTAAACCCAGTTGCATGCTGCCCTAGGTGTCCAGAGTAGCCAACCAAAGTCCCAAATTATGGGTCTCTTCAGTACGTAACTGTGTTCTCCAGTGACATAAATAATGCCTGGTTGAGTCCAGTCAAGGAGTTCTGCCTTCACTATCACTATTCCTGGAAAATGTTACCTAACTCACTGGAGAAATTCCTTATTGGTTGGCCCACCTAACATTCAACTTTAATAATTCTGCTTTTCTTATTCATTGATTCCTGATTGATAATATGCAACAAGGATGGAAAATATGTGGCATACATATTGCCATTACTTCTGCCCATGTTCTTTGCGTACTCACTAAGGGATTTATGGCTTTCTTTTCCAGTAATGTAGCCTTCAAATTCTTCTCATGACAGTCCTCCAAGAAAACACTACCAATCAATTAAAGTTGATAGATGGGGTGTAACATATTTACCATTTCTGACCTAAAGGTTTCTATTCATGTTTTTTAAAGTGGCCTCTAAATTATCTATTACTGCATAACATGCCAAAATTCAGTGGCTTAAAACTATAATTTTATTTTCTCATGATTCTAAGGGTCAGCAATTTGGGCTGAGCTCAGCTGGGCAATTCTGCTGACTTTGCTTGGCTGTAATCACCTGCTGGCTCAGTGGGGACTGGAAAGTCTAAAACGGTTTCATTCACATGACTCGTCAATAGAGCCAGCTGTTGCCTGGGTCAGGTATCTCTGGTAAGCTTGCTCAGGCTTCTTCACACGGCATGCATGTTTCAGTGTACAAGTGCTTTTCAAGCCCCTGCTTGTATAACGTTTGCTAAGGTCCCATCGGCCAAAGAAAATTATGTGATCAAGCCCAGAGTCCCTGATGAAGGAACTACGTAAGGACATGGATTCAGAGAGGCATGGTTCATTGGGAGCCATTACGGTAATGATATACCCCAGACAGGGTGGTAGTTCATTTATCAGAAACTTACTGAGTGCCTACCATGAGACACATTACTGTGCTTGGCCCTGAGTATAAAAAGACAAAGCAACTCGGAAGAACTTCGAAGACTGGAAAAGCTCTGACCTCATGGGAAAGGGGAAAGAAGGACACACCAAACACCCTGAAATCACTGTCTGAATCACTGTGATGGAATATTCCTTGTGTGTACGTATTTGTATATGCTAGGAAGAAGAGGGGTGTTGAATTATTTAGATAATTTCTTCTATTCTGCATTTCATGTAGATTTATGCAGCCTAAGTTGAATGAGTAATTCTGCTGTTCTCCATTGCGATAAGTGCCCCTTAATGCTTTTCTTCAGACTCTACAACATTGAAAACAATCACTTAAGTGTATTCTTCATGACCACAAAGAGCTACTTGAGATTTTTTTCCTCTAGAAACTTGGCCCACTCTGAGACTGAGGTCCATGCTTGCTAGCTCTGATATTTCCTCCTTCCCCACGTTCCTGCCACCCACAGCGGCTCCAGTCCAGAATGAAAGTTCAGAGGCCAAATACTTATGATTCAACAGCAGTGATGGCAAAGAGACAAGTTCACTTATGAAAACAAACAATCATCCCTTCCATTTATGTAGCTCTTGAGGCTTCTTTTCAAAGCATATTCACATCCTTTCTCCCATCAGATCATCCCCCAAACCCTTTGGGGTGGTCAGGGCAGGTAACAGATGGGGAAACTGAGGCCCATAAAGGGAAATTGACTTCCTCAGGGAGTGACCAGCCTGAAGGTAGAGATCTGGATTCCTGGTTCCAGGTCTTGGCTTGCCCTGTAGCCCACACTGCCATGGACAGAGATGCATGCTATCCCCAGGTCTATGAAGCCTGCTTTTAAAACCCTGCTACCTTCCTTAGAGGAAGGTAAACTGTAAACTTGCTATACCTCGCACTCACATGGAAAGAATGAGGAGAACACACCAAATACTTCCCTGGATGCTGGCTCTAAATCTTTTCTTTCCAGGAGAAGATAGTACATTCTCATTGAAGACCCAACTTCCAGCTCATAAATGATCCAGCCAGGTTACTCCAGCTGGAAAACAGAGGCTCAAAGGCAATTTCACTCTGAGTTCTCACCTTATCTACTCAAAATAAAGTGCGATACAGGAGAAAAGTTAAAATCAATACCCAGAAAAGTCTTGGAGAGGATAAGGCACCACCCATGAATTGAACACAGTTTGAGAAAGTCCAATGTACAAGTGAGAGGAGACACCTTGCCTCTGTGCTGCTAGAAGGCTCCGGGTGAGAGGCAGGCCTGTTTTTACTGTACTGGTCACCTCCTTCTGCCCAAGCTCACCACCCTCCCCACGAGGGCTGATTTTCTGTATTCCCACCTTGGAGCACAGGACCCCATTGGAAAGCTGGGACCTGAGCAAATTTACCAATTCTCATAAACTAGATCAGGGAGAGTGAGAAATGGCAGTAACGCCACCTCCTCCCCACATGCCTTGCTCATGGCAGGCATGGCAATCTTTACAGTTGGGAATGGAAGTGGCCTCAGAGTGCTTTTCAGTACGACTGTTGAGGCAGCCACTTAATTAGGCTGGCATGCTCCTTGAAATCTATTTGCCAACTCTGTAGTTCCTGGTGGCCCAAAGACCTTGCAGAAAGTGGGCAGAAGCGGGGGAATTCTCCAGGTATGCATGAGGTGGACATTCGTAGCTTCTGGAGACTCCCATGTTCTAGGCTTTAAAAGCAAAGAGGTTACTGGGCTTGGTGGAGTGTGCCTATAGTCCCAGCTATTTAGGGGGCTGAGGGGAGGATTGCTTGAGCCCAGGAGTTCAAGTCCAGCCTGGGTAACACAGTGAAACCTCATCCCTAACAACAAACAAGCAAACAACACAAAAAACAAAGGGGCAGCTGGGTGCGGTGGCTCACGCCTGTAATCCTAGCACTCTGGGAGGCCGAGGCGGGCGGATCGTTCTGAGCTCAGGAGTTCGAGACCAGCCTGAGCAAGAGCGAGACCCCGTCTCTACCAAGAAAATAGAAAGAAATTAATTGGACAGCTAAACATACATATAGAAAAAAAATTAGCCGGGCATGGTGGCGCATGCCTGTAGTCCCAGCTACTCGGGAGGCTGAGACAGTAGGATCGCTTGAGCCCAGGAGTTTGAGGTTGCTGTGAGCTAGGCTGATGCCACGGCACTCGCCCCAGGCCAGAGAGTGAGACTCTGTCTCAAAAACAAAACAAAACAAAACAAAAAAAACACAAAGGGGCATGGTCACCTATAAACAAGAGTTTGTTGCTATAGGAGATGCTTTTGGAAACTTAAGGCCTTTGACAACAGCAAAAGTGAAAGCTTGATTTGATATTTCTCCATGTCATTAACATATGGTCAGTTACTGGCAGCCCATCTGTAAGATTCAGAAAACAGAAAAGACTGTCAAAAGTCACAGAAGACTGCTCGAAACCATGTTATTAGAAAACTTATCAAATGAGTAAGAAAAACAGCAGAGTGGTGAGAGCAGGAAGGGATGGTAACCCTTGGTTAAATGACAAAGAAATAGGATCAGAGTAGGAAAGCAACTTCCTCAAAGCCACACCACGCATCACTGGCAGAAGTGGAACCCAAGCCAACACTCTTTCAACTTCATTGCACATCTTCTTTCTTCTCTGCCTCTGCAGGTATTCCTCTACAAACCTGTTGCCTGCCCCCAACCCTTCCCCGCCCAGCCACCTCTCTCCTTGGAGGAGGATTATTGGCTTACAGATTTAGCCACTAAGTGGCTTAACTTAAATTGTGCTACTAAGGAGGGGTTGGGGAATCTCCACCTGCTTTCTAACAAATATGACCATTTGTGCTTCTCTTCCGAAGCCTTTGAATTGTTCTCCAAATACGTTCAGGGCAGAGATGTTAAGTGAGAAGCAGGCACTGCTTAATAGTGGGCCAGGAGATTCCGGTAGAACTTTGAAAACCATGTATGTCCCAGTTCACGTGTGGCCAGGAGACGAGAACGAAGGCGTGGAGCTGCAGTGTCCAGGCACGCTAGAGGGAGGTGGACACTGACAGGTCTGAGACACGCAGCACACATTCCAGAAGTACCCCGGCTTCCAGGCTGCAGAAGACGAGTAACTCCTGTAGATGGCTTTTAATTAAGAGCCCTCGATTTTACATGAAGCTGTATTATAAATGTGGCCTCCATTCTCAGAGTTGGTATTTCCAACCGTCACACGAAGATGGGGAGTTGCTTCCTTGTCTTGCACGGAGCAAACAGCGCTGCGCCTGGAGCTCACTGGCCTGGGCCGCCCCTCTCCTCACCCCACACCCGTCAGTGTTTATGCAGCATGTCAGGCCTTTTTCCGGGTTTAATTTTCCTAACATGTAAAGATAAAGGAGCTTCAGCAATGTAACTTCTGGGAATTTACCCAGTGAAAGGGTTAAGAATTTATGCCAAGATTTCACTGCATGGCTGTTCACTGCAACACTTATAATAGAGAAAAAGTGTCCAACAGCAGGAGATTGGTCAAATCGACTTAGTACTTCGGATAATGGGAAAGTATGTAGCCATTAAAAGGATGTTGGGAAATGTCGCTACAGCCACAGAAAACGTTGGGTAAAAGAGGGAAAAAGTCACGGAAACTGTAGGATGGGCCTTTTCTCGTTTGAAAAAAGTACATTTGTGTGTCTATTATACGTTATACATACCCGCATATGTTTATATACATAGATATATTCACCTAGGAGGGCGTACTGATGATCTAACATGGTGTTAATGGTGATGGTTTAGAGCCAGTGAGATGACGTATACTTTAACATTTCTTCTTTTTACTCGTCTATATTTTCTGATTTTTCCGTAATGAGCAGTGGTGTTTTTTTTTTAATAAGAAAAAACAACAGAAACTTTATTTTTGAAAAAGATGGGGCCTTGACTGTGATCACTGAAGTTCGGTCATGCTCCAGAGTTCTGCAAGGAAGAAATACTCCCCCCAGAAGAGCGGTGGGTGGGAGGAGGGCCAAAGGCCACCCGCTGCCATGCGAGCTGGAGGTGGAACCTTATCTTTCTCAACATAAATACCCTCTCCACCCGGATCGCGCTGCCCTGCAGTTCCTCACCGCTCGCTTTCTGGCCTTATTTTGACTCGCTCTTCAGACATCACTTAAAAGGAATTTCTGTTTAACCGCAGCGCCCACATGAAGAATCCTACAAAAACTCCTTTTTAACTAAGTTCCAGCACACAGATGACTTAAATTAGCTACATGGCCTCAGAGGAAGTCTCCCCGTCCCCAACACCCAGAGCGGTTGTTGCTGGTGGACAAACCCGGTCTTCCACCGCCACCCTCCTCCCACCCCTCCGCTCACAAATCCCAGGCAGCAACTGGTATCTGTCCCCTTCTCTGCTTGAGTTCCCACTGTGGACTGGTGGCTGGGGTTTGTGCCTGGCATGCCTCCGACTCTGCTCAAGTGGTTAAAAGTGGAGACACTTGTAGACGAGGCCACAGAGAGGTTCAGGACGACCGAGGGCTGTGGAGGAACTGTCCTATCTCGTGTGACTGTCCAGCCTGGGCATGTGGGGATGGCCTCGCTCTCTCAGCCTCCCCTCCGAACGCTCATTTTCCTTTCTGTTTATCTTTCTCCTCAGCCACCCTGAAGGGAAACTCCCACCCGTCTCAACTCTCTTAGAGAACTTTGCGTGGGCTTCAACATTCCCTTCCTGGCCCCCGGGGATGCCTTGATGTGTGCTTATTTTTGCTTTTATGTTTAAGGTCCCCTGGGGCCCCCTTGACCCTTGAGGGCTGGTTACAGTTGGCTCGAGCCTGGACTCCACCATGGTGTGTGACTAGCGGCAGGGTAGGGGTGGTGGGAATTAGGGGAAGAGAGTTTTTCCACATTTTTAAAGATAGCATAGCATCACAGTTAAGGCTGAGATGGAAATACGTTAGAGGAAGCAAGATTGTGAGACGGTTGGAGAAAAGAGGCTCCCACTACCCCACCAAGCTCTGCTGTCCCAACCCTGCCACCAGGCACCCCGTCCCAAGACGGAGAAATGCCTAATTGTGCGCTGGATTGAGGATTTGTGCCTGACTACCAAGAGGAAACCCAGAAAAATGGCTGCTTTGGCAGAAGGAGATTCCCTCTCAGATGAGCGGTATGGGGCGTGGGAGGGCGGGAACACTATACCGTGAGTCTCTTCCCAAACGGAAGAAGCCCCTGTGAGCCTTCCCCAGGGGCCTACTTGATGCGGCCCACACTATCCTACTCCTTGTCTTTTATTCAACACCATTTATCAAGCATCAACTGTATGCTTGGTCCAAGGTGAGATGCTAAATGGGGAAACTGAGGCACACATCAAGCAGCTTGTCCAAGCTACCCCAGCTAGTTAGTAAAAGATCTGGAAGGCAAATGTGACTCTCACTGCAGAGCCGTCACACTTGCCTGGAAGCCAGATGTTTGAGATGAAGGGAAGATCTCCGGGTGTTTCCTGGGCCTTGTCCAGGTGGCCTACAACATCAGCCTTGGGATCTGACTGCCCAGCAGCTGGGGTTGGGCCAGCCCTCGGAGCAAGCAGAGTACACCCCAAATTTTCTAGTGGGGTTACCTGCCCAGCTGGCTCCTGGTCTCAACAGACTCCTGCTGGTGGTGTACGGGCTGGGCATTTGTGGGGACGAGTCTTCACCTCCAGTCCTCAGGACAAACAATGTAGCGACAGCTGGCTGAGATGTTTGGAAGGGAGGTTTCCACTCAACAGCACAACCCAGATTTAGGTTCTTGAGACTTCCTAAGCAGCTGCCCCCTTGGATCTTTAATCCTTTCTCCTATGTCCTTCCTGCCACCTGTAGTCTAAATTTAGCGGTAAGCACAGCAGAACACCTTCCGCCTGGGCCACTTTGGCAGGTCATCGAGCTGCTAACGAGTGTGTACTTTGCTCGATCTCATCAGGGCCACTGTGAGGTGGGGGGCTGGGGTGCCCCATGGTAATCTCTCTGGCAGGATCTCCGGCACTGTGGGCTTCCTTATTTTCTCCCTCTGATTATATAGATAATATATAATTGGGAAAATGCAGAAAAATATAAAGAAGAAAATAAATAATATTGTATTGCCTTCACTAAAAGGTTTCATTGCTAATGTTTTCATCCAGGCTTTTTCTTTATATGGGTAATATTTTTATTTTGATAACAATGAAAGTTTATTAATAAAAAATTAGATGAATGTAAGCAAGAGAGAATCCCAGCATCCAGAAATATCACTGTTAACATTTTGGTGTATTTCTTTTCAATATTTTTTCTATCCATTTTTTGTTTGTTTACAAAGTTAAAATCACAGGATACAATCAATTTTGTATCTCACTTTTTTCACTTATCCCTTTTCAAAATAAGCTGTCTCCAGGTTTTTATATCCAACTATTTAATGCTATTTGTGAACACAATATTCCATTGTTTCAATATACTATGACTTGCTTAATCCTTCCTCTGTTTGGGATGTTTAGGTTGCTTCTAAATTTTTGTAATTATACAACTTGATGAGCATCCTTATGCCTAAATCTATATAACTACATTTTGAATTACTTCCTTATGATCGATTTCTGGAAGTAAGATGATAAAATAACAGGCTATGAATATTTTTAAACATTTTGATCCTTCATGCCAAAATATTTTCCAAAAGAGCTGGATCATCTCACATGATCTCCTCCAAGCAGTGCAGGGGGTGAATAGGCAGCATTTTTCATAGGAGCGAAACCAAGTTCAAACATAGAAGGACAGAAATCAGGTTCACTGGTGAATTTCAGCCTAAAGGGAAAGGTCAGGAAGGGAAAGAGTGAAGCTTCACTTTTTGCAGAGAAACAACTTTTATGAGAGAGTTATAGGAATGACAGCCTATCGAGACTTATTCCAGATCAAATGGGGGAAGTCATCTCTTCCCCTGCTCACCTCCCTGGGCAACTTCTCCCAGGACACAGGGCTAGAGCAGTGGCACCAGCCAGCTCCTTGGCAACAGATGGCTCTGTCCACCATAGTGACCATCAGAAAGGCAGAAACATGCTAGTAGGAAGAGACTTTAAAGATTCTTAGGCCCAACCCTCACTTTGTCAGGTCAAAGCCTAGAAAAATGAAGCGACCTGTCCAAGAAGTGATTCACAGCTAGTTGATGGCATATCTGGGACTAATATCCACATCTCCATTCACATTGGATGACAAATAAAAATGAACGAACTTGATTTGAAGGTACAATCCTTTTATCCATGACTCCTCGTACATATGTATCCTTGCATTCAGGTTTACTTTACTAAGTTTTGAGGGTGTGGCCAATACACACTTGTCTATAACATTTAGAAGACATTTTTAAAAATCTGATATGACAGGTTTCAGAGTTTCCAGACTGACTGGTATGAGTTACTGGGGTGAATGGTTTCTCATGTCTTTGCTAATTTTCTGGATGCTCTTAAAGGAAGTTAATTAAGCTGAGGTCTCCATGCATCCGTGCTCCAATTCATCTGTGTACCCGCTGATCTTAAAGTATCATGACCTGTCAAGGAGAGAATTGTAGCATGCAGGTATGAAGCCTGTGGCCTTTATTTCTTTCATATACACTGGGACGCCTGAAATGGATTGAACCTCAGACATGCCCTTTCTGTTAAAAACAAAACAAAATGACAAACTTAACTATTATTTAAAGCTGAATTCAAATCCCATCTCTTTCTGGAGAAAAAAAAAAATTCGTGACTCACATAGGCTAAAGTGTTCACTTTCTTTTCTTTTCTTTCTTTCTTTTTTTTTTTTTTTTTT
>RJWJ010016861.1:16235-33977 GCA_004363605.1 Indri indri | reverse complement strand
GGATAAACAAGAAGAAATGGATATTCCTAGGCACATATAACCTACCAAGCACAAATCACACAGAAATAGAAAATTTGAACAGACCAGTGATTAAGGAGATTTAATCACTAATAAAATGTCTCCCATTCATCAAAGAAAATCCCAGAATATGATGGTTTCACTGCTAAATTCAACCAAACACTTAAAGAATTAAAACTGATCCTTCTCAAACTCTTCTAAAAAATTGAAAAGGAGTGAACACTTACAAGCTCATATTATGGGGCCAACATTACCCTGATACCAAAGCCAGACAAGGATACTACAAGAAAAGAAAATTGTAGGCCAATATCCCTGATGAACATGGATGTGAAAACTATTAACAAAATACTAGTAAATAGTATTCAACTGCACGTTGAAAAGACCATTTACCATGACCAAGTGGGATTTCTCCCAGGGATGCATGAATTGTTCAACATAACCAAATTCATAAATGTGATATACCACATTAATAGCAAAATTATAAAACCCAAATGATCATCCCGATAGATCCAGGAAAAAGCATTTGAAAAATTCAACATCATTTCATGATAAAAATTGTCAACAAATTATTTAACAGGTACAGTAAGAATGTACCCAAACATAATAATGGCCGTGTATGACAAATCCGTAACTAACACCATACTCACTAGTGAAAAGGTGAAAGTTTTTCTTTAAGATTAGGAAGAAGACACGGATGCCCACGCTCACCATTTCTTTTCAACATAATACTGGAAGTCCTAGCCAGAGCAATTAGGCAAGAAAAAAAATAAATAAAAGACATCCAAATAGGAATGGAAGACTTTAAATTGTCCCTGTTTGCATATGACATGACCTGATATAGAGAAAACTCTACAGACTCTACTCTAATTGTTAGAACTATTAGAAGAACTCAGTAAAGTTGCAGTATAAAACAATCAACATTCAAAAATCAGTAGTTTTTCTATACATTAACAATAAATTATCCCGAAAGAAATCAAGAAAACAATCTGATTTATAATAGCTGCCAAAATTGAAATATTTAGGAATAAATTTAATCAGGGAAGAGAAACACCTATACACTGAAAATTAAAAAATGCTGATAAAAGAAATTGAAGAAAATATAAAGAAATGGAAAGATATCCTATGTTCAGAGATTGAAAGAATTAATACTGTTATTATATCCATACTACTCAAAGCTATCTACAGATTCAGTGCAATCCTTATGAAAGTGCAATTATATTTTTTACATAAATAGAACATTCATATGGAATCACAAAAGTTTCCAAATAGCCAAAGCAATCTTGAGCATCAAAAGAAAACAAAGCTGGAAGCGTCACACTTCATACTACCTGATTTCAAAATATACCACAAAGCTGTAGTAATCACTACAGCATGCTACTTGCATAAAAACAGACATCTAGAACAACAGAATGGAATAGAGAGCCCAGAAAGCAACCCAGGTATTTACTATCAATTGATTTTCAACAAGATGCCAAGAATGCACAATGAAAAAGGACAGTCTCTTCAATAAATTCACTTTCAAAACTAGATATGCACATGCAGAATATTGAAATTAGACCATTATATCAAATCATATACAAAAAATCACCTCAAAATGTATTAAAGACTTCCATGTAAGACCTGAAACTGTAACACTACTAGAAGAAAACACAGAGGAAAAGCTCCATGACATTGGTATATGCAAAGATTTTTTAGATATGACCTTTAAATCACAGGCAACAAAAGCAAAAATAGATGGATGGGATTACATCAAACTAAAAAGCTTCTGCACAGCAAGAAAATAATCAAGGGAGTTAAGAGACAACTTACAGAATGACAGAAAATATTTGCAAACCAAACATCTGATAAGAAAAAGGTTAATATCCAAAATATATAATGAACTCAAACAACTCAATAGCAAGAAAACAAATAACCAGATTAAAACATGGTTAAGGGGATCAGGGTGTGCTGCATGCCTGTAGTTTTAAGTGGGAGGATCATTTGTACCCAGGAGTTTGAGCTTAGCCTGAGAATAATAGTAAGACCCTATCTTTACAAAAAAAAAAAAAAGTCAAAGGATCTAAACATACATTTCTCAAAAGAAGACATACAAACGGACAACAGATACATGAAAAAAATGTTCAACATCACTAATCTTCAGGGAAATGCACATTATAAGAAAACCAAAATGAGATATAACCTCACACTTGTTAGAATGGCTGTCACCAAATAAATAAATAAATAAATAAAAGATAAGTGTTAGTGAGGATGTGCAGAAAGGGAACCCTTGCACACTGCTGCTGGGAATGTAAAGTGGTATATCTGATATGGAAAACAGGATGGAAGTTCCTCAAAATATTAATATAGGACTACCATATGATCCAGCAATCCCACTACTGGGTATATGTTCAAAAGGAAATGAAATTATTGTCTAAGAAATGTCTGCACTCCTATGTTCAATGCAATATTATTCACAATACCCAAGATATGGAATCAACTGGAGCGTTCATCAACAGATGAATGGGTAAAGAAATGTGTTATATATATAAACACAATGGAATACTATTCAGCCTTATAAAAGAAAGATTCCTGTCATTTGTGACAACATGGGTGAACCTAGAGAATATTACATTAAGTGAAATAAGCTAGGCACAGAAAAACAAATGCTGCATGATCTCACTCATATATGGGATCTAAAAATTTGAACTCATACAAGCAGAGAGTAGAATGGTAGTTACCAGGGCCAGTGACAATGTTGGTGAAAGGATCCAAAATTTCAGTTAGATAGAAGGAATATGTTCAAGAGAGCTATTGTACAACATGGTTACTATAGTTAATAACAATGTATCATTAGCTACTTGGGAGGCAAAGGCAGGAGGATTGCTTGAGTCCAGGAGTTGAAGGCTGCAGTGAGTTATGATCGCACTGCACCCCAGCCTGGGTGACAGAGTTATACTTCTATCTCTAAAAATGTAAATAAATAAAAATAAAACAATATGTTCTTAAAATCACTTAAAGAGTAGATTTTAAGTGTTCTCATCACAAAAAAATGATAAGTATTTGAGGAAACACATATGTTAATCAACTAGATTCAGTCATTCAACAATGTATATATATTTAAAAATATCATGTTGTACAGGATAAACACAATTTTTATTTATCAATTATAAATAAATAAAGATACATCACAGCTATACAAAATGCATGTCTTCAATGAAATCTAGCTTAGGAAATACATAAACAATATTACATTTCTAACCTCTAAAGATACATGGATCACACTTTGTTTTTCTTTCCTAGTGGTTCCCAAACTTGAGTGCGCACCAAAATCCCTTGAGGGGCTTGTTAAAACACAGATTTCTGGACCTCACCCCAAAGTTTCTGATTTATAACTCTGAATAATTTCTAGCTTATGTTAATGCTGCTGGCCCCAGGAAGATACTTTGAGAACCACTGCTTTATAACATGTTCAGTTTAGGAGGAAGATACAATACCCTCAAAAACTCTGCAGAGAGTCTGATATCCATAGATTAATTAAAAGTCAGTATATATGAAATACTTATATCCTTGTCTTTTTCACCTAGAACTTCAGACAGCCAGACTTCTTCCTATCATATTAAAAACTCAAAGGGCTCTTCCTTAAAGAAATTGCATAACCCCAGACTAAAGTCTTCTGAATTCTGGCACTTAGTAATTTCCTGATAAAAAAGAAAAGAAAAAAAGTCCTCACCCAATGACCCTAAAGCAGTAGCAGTTCTAAACCCTTACTATGCATCAGAATCACATCATGAGCTTTAAAAAAAATTATAGAAGCTCTTGAAAAAGTATTACTGGTAAGGAAAGAATCCATCTGAATATAGACCTGAGACTAAACAAATGTGCAAATTATGGTTTTAGAACATAATGTTGCAAAACTTAGAAATATAAAAATAAAAATTTTGAGGTGGGAAGATTGAGAATGAAGTGTTAGTGTATTAATTTCCTCATCTTTAATAGAAGAGAACTAATACAGTTTAGAACAAAAAGATTGAGTTAAGAAAAAACACACTGACTTCATCAACTTAATTGTTTTTATTAATCTTTTATAACCATAGAGAGAACTTTTAGAAATTTAATACCTTCTGTGCCAAGGAAAACTTTATCTAAAACTCTGCATTTATTTGTTCTAGTTTCACCTTAAGTTATGGGCTTAGAGTTTGGATGTCATATTTTCACTCTTCAGCAGACACACCATTATGAATTGTGCCAACATGCCTCTGATATATCAGACATACATTTGATAACATGAAAGATTAGAGGATTGATGGCTTCTGAGGAAACCTGGAGAGGTATGTACAGTTAATGGCTTTTTTGATGCAGGAGGCAGAGTCTGGAACTAACACAAAAGATGCTTTGGGAACTTTGGGCCAAATTTTATGCTTCCACCATTCAGGGCAGTCAGGGCCAAGAAGGGCCCTGGCAATGCATGGCAACAAACCACTGGGAAGCAGAGTAAGGAGGTGATGCCAGAGATAGTGTAAGCATTGGAACACAATGGTAGCCACAAAAGGCTGTCATGCAGGTATAATGAAGGCCAAAATTCCCGAAAAATCCTGCGGTTCACCTGGCTCCTTCTCCAGACGATAGGATCCTACAGATTTGCAGGGAAATGGAAGAAGGAGAGGGAGACCTTCGATGAGGAACTAAACACACAACGCAGGCCTCAAGACTTGGAGCACCAATGCAGAGGGTTCCCAACTGAAGAAATTAACTATCCACAGGGAGAGGGAAACCACCCAGAGTCAAAGAGCTAAGGTTATCTCTAAACTAGTCAGAATTTTGAGGACTAGCCTACATAGCAATAGATGGACATGTACAGGCTGGATGGCAGAATCAGAGGAGCTAAATCTGGGTTGAAATGGGGAACCCAAGCCACAAGAAGAAGCAAAGGAAAATGGTCCCTGTGCTCAGTGACTCTGCTATAGTCACATACATTTTGACATTTTCCTTATTCAAGTTTACCGTGTTCACATTTCCTACTCTTCTTCCCACTCCCCTGATATACATGTTCATTTTCATAAATACCTAATACATTTTTGATAATGCTAACACAAACTAAAAATAGTCTGTGTCTTCATTCCCAACCTAAATTATGTTCTGGTAAACTATGTGGTAGTGCAAAATCATTACAAAGAAGCAGTTTTGTATGATAACCTGGGTGATTGGTGCTTGGTAAAGCTGAGGAATACATATTTCATAACCTTGTATCTGCTTAACCCAACCTCATTTAACTATAGGTACTAGTATTCTACAATTACAGACTTAGTTCTCTCTCTCCTTCTTAGGTTATGATAAGTACCCCCCAAATAAGTACCCCTTCTTATCCCCATTTCAAAAGTGCCAGAGTGCCTCACAACTGAGTCAATTCAGATTTTTATAATTTGTTTAATGTAACTGCTGCCAGAACTTTTAAAATCTACTTTATCTGCTATTTTTAAGTTTTAAACAATCATAAATTGTGTGCAACAGCATAATTACACCACTAAATGAATGTGTCTTTATACTTTGGCTTAAGCCTTAAGGTAAAGGGAAATATAAAAGGTCAGAGAGCATAGGATAAGCATAGTTACTTTCAAAATGATTAGGAATCTTAAAATAACGTATAAAGCAATCCTCAGTTTAATGATATTTTCAATCACTGCTTAGATCTCAGTTTGCAAGGTTTGCCTTGTAAGAATCTTTGGTTTCTTCTTGGCCTTACTGTTTCTAACTCACAGAAGATGCGAGAAGGTAAATAGTGATACCAGATCATGTTCATATAATTAAAATTGGGGCTCTCTACAGGCATGAAAAAGAGAGTAAAAATACATTTGTAATAATACTCTTCCCCACAAGTTTTGTAAAGCACATGCTATTTTAATCATGTAATCTGCTTTAAGCATTTTAAAATTTAGAGACATATTCATATAAACAGGCCCTAAGGCAAAATCATCTTCCTTATTCAACCTAAATTTTTAGCTCTGTTTAATCTAACCTCACTGTTTTAGTCAGCTTGGATTACTATAACAAAACACCATAGACTGGGTGGCTTAAACAACAGACATTTATTGCTCACAGTTTTGGAGACTGGGAAGTCCCAGATCAAGAATGGAGGAAGCAAACTATCTCTGGTCTCTTCCTATAAGGGAAATAATACCATTATGAGGGTCCTACTCTCATGACCTCATCAAAATCTAATTACCTCTCAAAGACCCTATCTCTGGTACCACCTCATTGGGGGTTAGGCCTTCAACATATGAATTTGAGGGGTGACACAATTCAGTTCATAGCACTAACTGAGTTCCACTGCTCTCCTATAAAGGGAAACCCTGAACCCTTCACTGATATTTTTTCAGAAGATAAGGGACCATGAGCCTAAATAAACGCATGGGTGCCCAAGCCTTTTGCCTTCAACTCTTCAGGTTCAAGTGCCACTCTAACCCTAAGATGAAGATCTTTTGTTTACAAATAGTCTTACTCTCCAGGAGCTGGAGATCAGCTCCTTCTCTTGTGGCCTAAGGAAGAGATTGACTTTCTATGCTTTTCCCCTTTTAAAACAAAACCAACAAAGAACAGCAGCAAAATAAACATCAGAAACGAATGCAAATTTACACCACGATTGTATATTTCCATCATAATTTTTGCTACAAAACTTACTTTTTCTGTCCTTAATGCCTAATTTTTAAAATTGTAATTTCCATCCAACACTAAAGGTTATTGATTTACTACTTGAAAAGGTCTCCCAATTTCTTTCTAATAGGCTCTTATTTTGCTGTTTGCCTGAATAGGCCATGACATTTTCCCCTTGTGCTTAACTATAAGGATCTGTAAGGAATGAAGAAAGGACCTAAACATTTGTACCCCCATAATATGCTGAAATAAAAAAAAAAGGACTGCTGGTCTAAAAATAATCTTTGCAACTGTACATAGACAATTACGCCAGCCATATGGTATTTCACTATGCTATACCACACTAAAGATTCACATTCGTTATATATGTAATCTGTTTGTGTTAAGTGATTTAGGTGTCTATTAATTGTTAGCATATAAAATAAAGGAGAATAGATCTTTGGCTAAAGTAATAATACTTTAAATTGAGAAATCACTTTTCTCAGTTGTGTATACTTAATTCTGTGACACTATTTCATTTTATCTTTTCCTATCAACTTTTCTAACTGATGTGTTTCACTCCCATCAAGAATTCTTGGCTACTTCTTATGGCCTCAATAAATTGAGATAAATTTACCTATCACCTAATTTTTGTCTCATGGTATCCATCAAGACTCCTAAAGTCTCTGAGAAATGACTCTTTTATATTTTTAAAAATGGCACAGCACAGAGTTACAGTTAAATAACAAGCAGAGGTGGGTAAAGTTGCTGTTGGTTTGATAAACAGAAAAAAAATACAAAATAACTGCTTGGCTTTAGTAATTCTCTTCCCTAGAAAATAAAACTCTACTCCTTATTTGTTTGGGGACAGTCATCCCTTGTCACTAATACCACTACTTGTGATATGCCACAAGATAATTTTAAGTGAGAATTCAGGGGAAGAGGCCAAATGCTTACCACGTACAGCATGGGGAATTATGAAAAGGAAGGTGACTATCTTGTTGTATAAGTACATCATTATGTAATTGTTTCTGGTGAGCTCACAGCTTATTTTTATTGCAGAATTACATTGATATATCCATTTTTCAAAAATTATTTTTCTCACCAGTGTCATCTATAAAGTAATAATTTCAAATAGCAGATTTGTTCAATTTATTCCAGCTGCATGTGTTATTTTAGCAATTCTTGGAAGGTCTCTATATACAATGACTCCAATGAGGACTTTCTAAGCAGAAACAAGATAGCTTGATGGAAACTTCCATATAATGCCCTCCAAATGTCATCAGGTATCACTTGATCTACTAAGGAAGTATTCATCCATGCCACAAAACCAACGGTATAATACAAAACTCAGTTTGAAAGAAGTTTTTGCATCATATAAACCAAAACAGCCAGGTGAGTGCCTGACTGATCTTCTTTCCTGAAGGCACATAGGGCTAGCCTTCAGCATACATATCAGAAACAAGTATGTATAATGAATCAGCACATGAGGTTTTTAAATAGTCTTCTATGTCAGAATTGTGGGGGCCTAGCTATACCTATGAGCTGTTCCAAAATTAGTTGGCATTTCATGGATACGGTTCAAGCTCCTGAAATAGAGACTTGGTTATCCATTCTAGACATATGCTAATCATCTTGGAACTGTGCTCAGTGAGAAAGCCTGACGAGCAAGTCTGGAAACAATCACATTCTGCCTTGCATAAGAGAACTCCCAGATGTTTGCCTGATGTGGGCTTCCCTGGCAGGTGTCACCACAAGAAGGGGGTTCCAGCCAGGGTGCTGTCAACACTGGAAAGGCATGTCATACACCTTTTCACAGTGGTGGAGAAATCAGCCATTTCCTCCAGATTGGAAACAGAACCATGTAGCATATATTTTTAAAGGATGTCACTAAGGTATCTTTCTGGGTTACCAAATGACTCTCTTGCCTCCATTTTTATAATAGACAGTCACTAATTCTGTCATCTGGGAAGTTTAAAGGTAAGAGTTTTCTGAGGTTCAAATTTATTGAATCACACTGCATATAACAAAACTCAATGCTGTGGATCTCACAAGCAGGATTGTTTGAGACTTTGGTCAAAATACAGAGAGGAGGAAAGTGATTTATTAAGACAAATAAAACACAGAAAGCAAAAGAAGGATTTCTTTAACATTGGGATTTCCATTTCATTTTTAAATCCCTATTTTCATTTCAAGTCTCCTGCCCAGTAATACCATCCTAATGGTTCTAAGAGCAAGCAGGGGTACATCTCAAAGGGATAGCAAACTTCCTGGTGTTTGCTTACTACACATACATACAAACACGTTAATGGGCTACAAACTCAAACCCTGTGTCTTGCAAAATATTGAAAATATCCAACCTTAGGGACAAGATTAACCTGAGGAATCTGTACTAAGATTTAGCCAGCGTTTCTCAGTGAAGTCCTTGGACTACTTACATTGGAGTATCCTGGGGTGCTTGTGAAAAATGTACATAGTTAAGCCTGGATATCTACATTACTGATATTCTCAATCAGTAAGTCTGGGGTAAAGCCCATGGATCCTAGGTGATTTCCAGGCTCACTTTTAATATGAGAACCACTGCCATGTTATCATTTAGAGTAACCTAAATGCTATTTTGCTCAAGTGAAGTTGGGAGCCCAGTTTGGTCTTGAAATTCACCTCTTAATCTTCTCTATCTTGCCAAAATAACCTAAGAGATTTCTTATAAATTTCATCACCTAGGATGCTCCAAGGACTCAAAAGCAGCTATAATTCAGTTAAAAAGTCTTCCGGGACAGTTCCATTGTGAAATTACACCCAAAGCTACTTTGAGGAAATTTGAAAACAACCCAAGAGACTGCAGGAACTGAAAGAGGTCTGTTTTTTATTTAATTGGCCCCTAAAGCATGACGTCCTAGTATTTTAAAGGGACTTACCAATTTTTAGCTGGTGGAAAAAATTATTCTCCAAAACATTCAAGCAAAAATCTCAAAGACATTTATTATTCTTCTTTAAGCCATTAGGCCTCACATTACAAAGGCCAAAGAAAAAATCTTGCTCACTCTATTTTTTTAAGTACTTCTTTTACATGTCTTTCTTTTCAGCTTCACTTCTAAAGACCATATTTTAACATCCATCATTCTGATGATTCCCCATTTCCAAAATAACAGTCTAGACACACTTGTATCTCACAGTCATGATGTATGTCACAAGTTTTCCCTTTCCCTTCTGCCAATATAAATCCTCCTCATTCTTTTATTTGGCTCCTAGTATATCCATGTGAAAAAGCAAATAATCATACCAAACAATGCATATCCTTTCTTCTTAATCAAATTCTAAATTCCTTGAGGGCTGGGAGCAAATTTTTGTCATCCTCTCAAAATCAAGCATACTGCTTAAGTATTCATTAAATAAACCAGATATTGAATGTCCCTGAATTAAGCCACTAAGATCTATTCTTACCTCCTAAACTGACATGCCACAGAACGGTTTGTGAATTTTCTATGAGCTGAGTGTAGGAGTTCAATCCTGTTGGCCTCCTCATAACTTACTCTTCAACTAGAAGCAACTGGTCCCAGAAGTTTGGGACCTTTTCCTGACACATGTAAAAATCAAACAATTCTGCAAGAAGGATTTATGTTGGGAAAATGATACAAATTCTATGTCTAGCTGGATCCTCTTAATAGTTCCAAATTCCAACATGTGAAAAATATTCCAATCTTTACCCCAGTGGAAAGTCTCTGATGTGAGAACAACTTGAAGACATTTTCCTTCTCAGATGAATGACGGAGTAGACCATACAAAGATTTTAGTGGCTACAGATGCTACTGATTTAAGGCATTGTAATAATTCCTTCAAAGGCAATAAAACCAACCATGTCAGGCAATGTTTTAGTGCTTGCATGAGTGAAATCAATTCAAATGCCAAGTTTGTTTGAGTGGCAGAAATGCACATTGCTCAAAGATAATGTTGTATCTGTTGTAAAAAAATTGAATTAAATAAATTTTGTGACCAAGTATATCATTATACCTTTATTATTATTGCTATTGTAATTATTATTATAAATTTTGATCAAGAAACCTGAAGAGGTATGTATAATTTTTTTCTGAATATACATTATTAAAAAATCAAAATTTGTTTCTTTACTTATACTCCTTAGACTGTCTCCAACACACACACACACACACACACACACACACACACACAACTTGCTTACACTTAAAATTTTTAAATTAAAATCAAAACCAAATTGAAATTATATTTCTTTAAAAAGTTTAAAATTCCAAACGAAGTATAAAGTAGGATGGCTCTGTTACAAATCATGTTACAAATTCAGGAAACAGATTGGGTTTTAAAATGTGATGTTTAGAATGCTAAACCTTAAATAACATTATATATTCTGATTTTACTGTTATACTTCTAAATTGTCATTTGAAAATTTTTACCAAAGAAAGTAATTTCTCCCACGAGGTTGTAAGCACATTAAAATAGTATTTAAGACAAATATAGTCATTTTGAAAATATTTTCAAAGGAAAACATAATGTTTGAATTTCACAAATTATCCAGGGAGAATCAAAAAAAGTAGATATTTTATATCTTATTTAAAAGTTAATTAATTGTTCAATGAAGTCATGATTTCCTTTAAAGACAATCAAATAATGGTGGTTAATAGTGGTTATATTTGGTGGCTACACCAATGAGCATCCAGATGCTGACATTTCCTGTATTTAATTTTACATGACAGCTCTATTACTAAACATGTATTTAATGTCTCATTACTTTAACTTTAATTAAAATAAGCTTAAGAAGGAAAAAGTATTTTTAGATAGGGATTGTACTTTAGAAGTATGAGGAAATGGTTGCAATTAGGGAAACAGCATCATTCAAAATACCAAACAGTGGAATGAAACATAACAAAAAATCTGTAAGAGTCCTTGGGGATCCCTAGCTCAACACCTTTATCTATATATCGGGAAGCTAAGTCCAGAGAAGTGAAGTGAGTAATCTCTGGTCATCCCCAAGGCAGGGTTAGTTGACCCTTCCATTACCCCATGCTTTCTCTTGAAAGTAAGTTTCTAATTCCAGGTTTGGTTTGCTGGGTGAACTGAGGTACGTCCTTAACTACCCTGTACTTCAATTTATAAAATAACAGAATATTAGGCTTAGAAGGGCACTACAGAGCTACCTTTTCTCAGTTGTAAAATAGGAAGAACATTTTAAACTCAGTTTTTTTAAAAATATAAAAGGAATTTAAAAGCCCCAGTTGTAGAGCTTAAATCTAAAATTATCAATCTTAGTTCTTTGAATATCTTTGTTTTACGCCAATTTCTGAAAAGCACCTTTTCCCTATTACAACCATGTCCCCAAATTATCAGTCCATTTATTATCTATAAATACAACTTATAAAACAACTAAGAGGGTACTTTTTGTTTTACCAGAGGGTTCAGAGCAGGAGTCTTTATAGATTACAATGGGTTTAATTAACAATAATACAAGTTATAAAAATGTATACACAAAATAAATGAACATTTATAAAGAAAGTACCTGACATATCCTTGGTGCCTCTGCATTCAAACTTTATATCTCAGGCCTTTTGCTCTGCTTCTCCTGCCTCCTTTACCAACTGATCTGCCATAATGTAGCTGCTGAAGAGTGAGATGTGACTGCTTACACCACCAGGCCTTAATAGTTTCAACCCTGTACACCTGTGTCCCTGGTAAACCCTGAAAAGATGCACTGCTGAGAGCAAGCAGAAGAAAACACAAAAAGAATATGGCAACCACCTGAAAGATGACCAGGATAGCCCAAGCCAAATAGTGAGTAGGAAACAGAATAAGTATGCTTTTCACCTGCAGTGCATACTACAAAGGTGGTTGCTATTTAACAGAGGGATTATTTTTATTGAGATAAAATTTAAATCACATAAAATAATCATTCTATAGTATACAACTCAGTGGCACTTAGTACATTCAAAATGTTGTACAACCGTAACCTCTATCCAGCTCTAAAATAATTCATCGCACCAATAGAAAACTTCACAGTCATTAAGCATTTACACCTCATTACCCTTTCCTCATAAACCCTCACAACCTCCAATCCACTTTCTATCTCTATGGGTTTACATAACCTGGACATTTCACATAAATTGAATCATACAATATGTGGACATTTGTATCTCCTTTGATTTAGCACAATGTTTTTAAAGTTTATTGATATTTTAACAGGTATCAGTACTTCATTCCTTTTTATGACTAAATAATATTTCATTGTATTGATAGACCACACCTTGTTTATTCATCAGTTGATGGACATTTGGGTTATTTCTGCCTTTTGGTTATTTTGAATACTGCTGATAAGAATATACATGTACAATTTTTTATTTGAATACCTGTTTTAAATTATTTTGGGTATTTTACCTAAAAGGGGAGTTGCTGAGTCATGTAGTAATTCTATGTCTTTTTGAGAAATCACCAATCTGTTTTTAAAAATAGCTGTACCATTTTACATCCCAAAGCAATGTACAAGATATTTTTTTCACATCCTTTTCATCACTTGTTACATTATAATTTGTTTTATTCTTTTGTTTGTTATAGCCATCCCAATGGGTGTTAAGTAATACCTCATTGTGGTTTTGATATTCATTTCCCTAATTACTAATGATGTTGTGCATCTTTGTACATTTGTACATCTTCTTTAGAGAAATAACTATTCAAGTACTTTGCTCATTTTTTAATTGGATTATTTGTATTTTTGTCATTGAGTTGTTAGAGGCTATTATATATTCCAAATAATAGTCCCTTAACAAAAGTATGATTTGCAAACATTTTATCCCTTCCTGTATGTTGTCTTTTCACTTTTATGATATTATTCTTTAATGTACAAGTTTTTAATTTTGATAAATACCAATTTTTGTTGTTGTTTGAGTTTGTAGTGTCATATCTAAGACTCCATTGCTAAATCCAAGCTCAAAAAGATTTACCCCTAGGTTTTCTTCCAACAGTTTTATAGTTTTAGCTTTTACATCTAGATATTTGATCCATTTTGAGTTAATTTTTATATGCGATATGACATATGGGTCAACTTTATTCTTTGCAATTGGATATTGAGTTGTTCCAGCATCGCTTGTTGAAGAGACTGGTTTTGCCCATTGAATGGTCTTTGCACTCTTGTTGAAAATCAAATGACCATAGATGTATGGATTTATTTCCAGACTCTCAATTCCATTCCATTGTATCTATATGTCTAGTGTGACATCAATATCATACTTTTTCAGTTAGTGTAGCTTTGGAGTAATTTTTGAAACAGGAAAATGTGAGACCTCCGAATTTGTTTCTCTTTTCCAATAATGTTTTGTCTATTCTTGGTCCCTTGCAATTTTATATGAATTTTATAAGCAGCTTTTCCATTTCTGCATGACCTTTTTAGGTCACTGGGATTTTGATAGGGATTTTATTGAATGTGCATATCATTGTGGATAGTTTTGCCCTCTTAACAAATATTAAATCTTTTTTTTTAATTTCAAAGTATTATGGGGTACAGCTATTTTTGGTTACATGGATCACTTTTATAATGCTTGAGTAATGTTTATAAGTGTGCCCATCCCCCAGATAGT
The DNA here is from genome assembly GCA_004363605.1 of Indri indri. Lineage (NCBI taxonomy): Eukaryota > Metazoa > Chordata > Mammalia > Primates > Indriidae > Indri > Indri indri. Next base: position 19,758 of record RJWJ010016861.1, on the reverse strand, counting down.
GTTCATAGTACCGATTAGGTAGACTGTCACCCATCCCCTTCTTCCCCCTCCCCACTGCTTGATTTCCATCGAGTTTTACTTCCCTCTATGCACAAGTGTTCCCCTTGGTTAGTTCCAATTTAAGAGTGAGCACATGTGGTATTTGTTTTTCCATTCTTTAGATACTTCACTTAAGGTAATGGTCTCTAGTTCCATCCAAATTGTTGCAGAAGGCATTAAGTCATCCTTTTTCATGGCTGAATAGTATATATATATACACCATATTTTGTTAATCTAGTAATGAATTGATGGGCATTTGGGTTGATTCCAAATCTTTGAAATTGTGAATTGTGTTGCAATAAACATTCAAGTGCAGGTGTCTTTTGGATGAAAAGTCTTCTTTTCCTCTGGGTAAATACCCAATAGTGGGATTTCTGGATCCAATGGTAGGTATACTTTTAGTTCTTTGAGGAATCTCCATACTACTTTCCAGAGAGGTTATACTACATTGCAGTCCAACCAACAGTGTATAAGCATTCCTTTCTGCATCCATGCCAGCATCTACTGTTTCTGGACTTTTTAATAAAAGCCATTCTGACTGGGGTAAAGTGATATCTCATTGTAATGTTAATTTGCAATTTCCTGATGATTACTCATGTTGAACATTTTTTCATTTGTTTATTGGTCATTTGTCTACCTTCTTTTGAAAAGCTTCTGTTCATGTCTTTTACCCACTTTTTAATAGGATTAGTTGGTTTTTTATTGTTGACTTGCTTGAGTTCTTTGTAAATTCTGGCTATTAGCCCTGTATTGGATGTGTAGCTTGTGAAGATTTTCTCCCTGTCTATAGTTTTTCTGTTTGCTCTGTTGATTGTTTCCTTAGCTTTGGAGAAGTTTTTTAGTTTAATCAAATTCCATTTATTAATTTTTGTTGTTGCCATGATTGCCATTGGGTTCTTCTTCATAAATTCTTTGCCTAGGCTGATATCTAGAAGAGTTTTTCCAACATTTTTTTCTGGAATTCTTATGGTTTCATGTCTTAGGTTTTAAGTCTGTTATCCATCTTGAATTAATTTTGGTGAATGGTGAGAGATATGGATCCTGTTTTATTCTTCTGCATGTGGCTATCCAATTTTCCCAGCACCATTTATTGAATAAGGATCTTTTCCCCAGTGTATATTGTTGTCTGCTTTGTCAAAGATCAGTTGGCCATATGTGGATGGTTTTATATCTGAGTTTTCTGTTCTGTTCCGTTGGTCTATGTCTCCATTTTGTGCCTATACCATGCTGTTTTGTTTACTATAGCCTTGTAGCATAGCTTGAAGTCTGGTAATGTGATGCCTCCAGATTTGTTTCTTTTGCTTAAGAATGTTTTAGCTATTCAGGCTCCTTTTTGGTTCCAAGCAAAGCATAGAATTATTTTTTCTAGTTCTGTGAAATATGACATTGGTATTTTGCTGGAGATTGCATTGAATGTGTAAATCACTTTGAGTAGTATGGACATTTTAACAATATTGAGTCTATCTTTTCATGAGCAAGGTACATTTTCCATATGTTTATATCATCTGCCATTTCTTTCCTCTGTGTTTTGTAGTTCTCTTTGTAGAGCTCTTTCCCCTCCTTGGTAAAGTATTAATATATTCGCCATTGCTACAAAGAAAATAAAACACCCAGGAATATTAAATCTTTGAATACATAAAACAGATGACTTTCTATTTTTTTAGGTCTTCTTTAATTTCTTTCAGCCACATTTTCTACTTTTCAGTAAACAAATTTTATTTTTGCTCAGTTAAATTTTTTCCTAAATATCTTATTATCTTAGATGCTACTACAAATGATTTTTTTTTCCTTAATGTCTCTTTTGGAATATTTCCTGCTGTATAGACATACAACTAATTTTGTGTGTATGTTCTTCCTGTATCTAACAACTTTGCTAAATTCATTTTCTAGCCCTATGGGATTTTTTAGAAATTCTATGTATAAAATCATGTCATTTGTAAATAAAGATAATTTTAATTCTTCCTTTCCCATTGGTATGCCTTTCATTTCTTTTTATTGCCTAATTGTTCTGGCTAGATCTTCTAGAACAATGTTGAATAGAAATGGCAAAAGTAGATATTATTGTCTTGTTCCTGACCTTGAAAGTTTTTAGTTTTCACTATTGAGTATGCTATTGGTTTTTATAAATATCCTTTAGCATGTTGAGAATATTCCCTCCTACTCCTAATTTTTTGGTTGTTTTTATCATGAAAGGGGGTGGATTTTTCACGTTTTTTTCTGCATTGAGATGATCATCTGAAGTATTTCCTTATTCTTATTAATGCAGTGTATTGCATTAATTTATTTTTATATATTGAACCATACCTGAATTCCTGGGATAAATCCCACTTGGTCATAGCGTATAATCCATTTAACATGACACTGTTCAGTTTACTTGTATTATGTTGAGGATTTGTTCATCGATATTCACAGGAGACATTGGTCTATATTTTTCTTATGATATTTTTATCTAGATTTGGCATCATAGTAATTCATAAAATGAGTTTGGAAGTTGTTCCCTTAACTTCTATTTTTTGGAAAAGTTTAAGAAGGATTAGCGTTAATTCTTAAAATATTTGGTATCAATCACCAGCTCAAACAACCATGGAGACTTGGGCTTTCTTTCTTGGGAGGTTTTGTTCACTTATTCAATCTTTTTACTTATTATAGATTTTTTTCTACCACTGTTATTCAACATAGTACTAGAAGTTCTAGTTAGAGCAATCAGACAAGAGGAAAAATAAAGGGCATCCTAACTGGAAAGGAAGAAGTCAAATTATCCTTGTTTATAGATGATATGATCTTTTTTCTAAAGAAACCTAAGGAATCCACAAAATTTTTATTTCTTCTTGATTCAGTTCTGGTAATTTGTGAGTTTATAAGAATTTTTCTATCTCATCTAGATTATCTAATTTTTTTGTACACAATTTTTCATATTATTTTCTTACAATCATTCTTATTTCTATACAGTCTGTAGTAATGTTCACTGATTTTAGTAATTTGATCCTTCTCTCTTTTTTATGATCAGTATAGCTAAAGGTTTATCCATTATGTTGATCTTTTCAAAGAACCAGTTTTTGCTTTTGTTGATTCTATTGCTTTTCTATTCTGTATTTCATTTATTTACACTGAAATTTTCTTCATTTCCTTCCTTCTTCTACCTTTAGGTTTTGCTTACTCTTTTTATTTATCCATGGGGTTTTAAGTTACATTATTAAGACTATTTATTCTTTTGTAATGTAGGCCTTTGCAGCTATATATCATCCCACTACATTCTGGTCTCCATGATTTCTCATGAGAAAAGTGCTGTAAATATTACAGAGAACCTCCTGTACATGATAAGTCATTTCTCTCTTGCTGCTTTCAAATTCTCTCATATTTGGCTCTCAATAGGTTTAGTATGTTATATCTGTGTGTAGATTTTCTTGAGTTTATTCCACTTGAAGTTCATTGATTTGCTTAGATGTGCAGGTTAATGTTTATGTTTTTTATTTTTATCAAATGT
>RJWJ010016861.1:0-16135 GCA_004363605.1 Indri indri | reverse complement strand
TTTTCTTAATTATTTAGACATGATTTCTTTTAGTTCCTTGAATATATTTATGATAGATTATTTAAAATATTTATCTAGAAAGGCCAACGTCCAGGCTCCCTTAGGAACAGTTTCTGTAAACTTTTCTTTTTTCTTGTGTATGGGCCATATTTCCCATTTTTATGTGCATCTCACTTTGTTGTTGTTGTAAACTATCTAAATCTTAGATAATATACTGTGACAACTCTTGAAATCAGACCTCACTCCTTCAATGTTTGTTTTTATTATTTTCCTTTTCTGTTTTTCCTTCTGTTTGTTTAGTGACTGTCCTGGGCTAATTCTGTACAATCTGTATTCTTTGTTTTAGGTGCCTGTGTGACCAATGTATGCTCTGCTTTGTTATGTTACTGGTCAGCTAATGATTGGGCACAGATTTCCTTAAATGTTTGGAATCAGTTAAGTCTCTCAGGATTTTCCAAGGGGCTCTGTGTGAGTTCAAGCATGTCTTCAACATTTAGTCAGGCAGTTTACAATTCTGCCTTACTCTTCAAGCCCTGCATATGCGAGACCTCGAGGTCACCAAAAGGTGAAAGATTGGCTTCCTTTGGGGTCTTTCTTGAGCACACACACACAACTCTGCATATGCATGTGGCCTTCTAGATTGCCAGGGAATATTTCAGAGCTTTTCAAATTCCGCCATAAACATCTTACTCCCCACAAGATTCTTTAAAGTTTTTTGGTCAGACTCTTGTTTGCCCATACTGGTATTGTGGTATTGCTGCCTCGGGTAACTGTGATGTTAAACAATTGCCACTGTTTGTTTTTACTTTTTTTTTTTTTTGCTTCAACATATTATGGGGGTACAAATGTTTAGGTTACATATATTGCCTTTGCCCCACCCAAGTCAGAGCTTTAAGTGTGGACACCCCCAGACGGTGCACACTGCACCCTTTAGGTGTCAATATACCCATCCCCTCCTCACCCCTCCCACCTGCTCGACACCAAATGAAAGTTGCTATTATATGTGCACTTAATTGTTGGTCAGTTAAGTCAGTTAATACCAGTTTGATGGTGAGTACACATGGTGCTCGTTTTTCCATTCTTGTGATACTTCACTTAGTAGAATGGGCTCCAGCTCTATCCAGGATAATACAAGAGGTGCTAGATCACCATCTTTTTTGTGGCTGAGTAGAACTCTATAGTATACATATACCACACTTTATTAATCCACTCATGTATTGATGAGCGCTTGGGTTGTTTCCACATCTTTGCAATTGTGAATTGTGCGGCTATAAACATTCAAGTGCAGATGTCTTTTTTATAGAATATCTTTTGTTCCTTTGGGTAGATGCTCAGTAATGGGATTGCTCAATCAAATGGTAGTTCTGCTTGTATCTCTTTAAGGTATCTCCATATTGCTTTCCACAGAGGTTGTACTAGTTTGCAGTCCCACCAGCAGTGTATGAGTGTTCCTATCTCTCCACATCCATGCCAACATTCATTGTTTTGGGACTTTTTTATAAAGGCCAGTCTCACTGGAGATAAGTGATATCTCATTGTGGGTTTTTTTTCTTTTTTTTATTTCTGCATATTATGGGGGTACAAATGTTTAGGTTACTTTGCCCTTTCCCCCCCTCCCCCACACAGTCAGAGCTTCAAGCATATCCATCTCCCAGATGGTGCATATCGCACTCATTATGTATGTATATACCCATCCCCTCCTCCCCCGTCCCATCTGCCCGATGCCCGATAAATGTTATTCCTATATGTGTCATTTTGATTTGTTGGAAAAACTCTTATAGACATTGTCCTAGTGAAAGAATTTATGAAGAAGACCCCAAAGGCAATCACAGCAACAACCAAAATAAATAAATGGGACCTGACCAAATTAGAAAGCTTCTACACAGCCAAGGAAACTGTCATGAGAGCAAACAGACAACCTACAGAATGGGAGAAAATATTCTCATGCTATACATCCAATAAAGGGTCGATAACTAGAATCTATATAGAACTCAGGAAAATCAGCAAGAAAAAAATCAAACAACCCTATCAAAAAGTGGGCAAAGGACATGAACAGAAACTTTTCAAAAGAAGATAGACTAATGGCCAACAAACATATGAAAAATGCTCAACATCTCTAAGCATCATGGAAATGCAAATCAAAACCACTGTTCGTTTTTGACAAATGACCTGGAGATTGGATTTTTTTTCTGCAGAGTAAGCTCTGGGTCAGGTCTAATAACTACAAACTACTTGGAGTGTAGTTTTTACAGAGAGCTGCCGGACAGGTCAAATAGTGGCCAAGTTCTGGAAACTGGACTTTTTCAGGAGCTCTGCATCCCACACACTGTAACTGCAAGCCTGCCAACTCTCATAGCAACTGTATTCTTGAGGCTTCTGATTTTCAAGGCTACTGCAGAGCTGCAAAGAGTGAGGTGGGGGATTGGGATTGGGTAAGCAAGATTTTCTTACTAAGATTTATTTATTTTTCATAAATTAATGCTCCTTGAATTGTTGAAAACCTTTGGTTAATTTCCAAAGCTCCGAAAAAACTGATTTTCTCAGCTTCTCTAGTGTTTTGTTGCTTTTATGGAGGGGTGCATTTACAGAGGTCCTTACTTTACCATCCACAAGCTTTGCAGCTGATCACATTTGTGACAGTTATTATTCAGTGTTCTTGCGTGTCTTGACTCTGCCGAACTCTGCTAATAAGACTTATACTTTTATCTCTATACCATGACAAAAAGAGAAGATATTAATGTAATTGGAATATTAAATATAATCCAGGAAAGATAGCATAGTATTGATAGGACATCTCTGTAAAATCTCTCTCTCTCTCTCTCTCTTTCTCTCTCTCTCTCTCTGTCTGTCTCTCTCTCTCTCTCACACACACACACACACCCCTACTATATATTACCTGCTGTGTACTGAAACTGTAATAGTAATGCAACACCAACAGAACTTGTTAATATAGTAATGGTGATGAATCTACACCTATTCATTCACACTTCCATGTCCAGTCTCTTGGTGATACATAGGACACAGCTGTCAGGAAAAGGGAAAAGTTTAATTGGCCTAATAGGAATAGAACCCAAAACTTTGGCCTCCATTGCATAGTGGTTCAAGTTAATTAATCCAATACTAACTTTGTGATATTACTCTTGTTACTCCTACAACCATGGAGCATAAATGAAAACACAAAAATCATTATTTAGAAAAGGTTTCAACTTCCCCTAACAAATATTTCATCAAGTCCTTGGGTTTCTTTCACATGCTTATCTTCTGATAAAAGAGCTAACAAAGGAAGAAGCAAACCCACTTACCAAATAATTGGCTATTGAAAAACAGAGGACAGACATTAGAGAGCTTGATACATTTTAAGGGATCACTCGTGTGACACATACCACTTAAAGAAATAAACTGGCATATCATTTCAGTTTCTTATATACAAGAGGAAAAATTGCCTTTGTAATTAGGTATTTATTAAGGCAACTGAATTGCCTGTCAAACTCACAGTTTAAAAAATGCATCTCCTGGCCGGGTGCGGTGGCTCACGCCTGTAATCCTAGCACTCTGGGAGACCAAGAGGGGTGGATCGCTCAAGGTCAGGAGTTCGAGACCAGCGTGAACAAGAGCGAGACCCCGTCTCTACTAAAAAATAGAAAGAAATGATCTGGACAAGTAAAAATATATACATAGAGAAAAAAATTAGCCGGGCATGGTGGCGCATGCCTGTAGTCCCAGCTACTCGGGAGGCTGAGGCAGGAGGATCACTTGAGCCCAGGAATTTGAGGTTGCTGTGAGCTAGGCTGACGCTATGGCACTCTAGCCGAGGCAACAGAGCCAGACTCTGTCTCAAAAAAAAAAAATGCATCTCCTTTGGCTGAATTATGAAACAAACAAAAAAAATGGGTTAATAAACCTTATTTGCACTTATCTATAGTTATGGCAACAGTTTTATTCTTCTTACTTCAGGACTGCAAAAGCGGTTAAGATGGAGTTAGCACAAAATGATCCTCTACCTATGTATTACAGTTACATCTCAGAGCAACGTACATAATAAGAAACATGGAAGTAGTGGCACATATGTGCCACAGGGAAATTTAGAGACATGTTAAGCAACAAACTATGGCATACTATAAAGCAGTTCTTCTCAAACTTTAATATGCATGCGAATCACCCGGGGGAACTTGTCAAAATACAGATTCTCATATAGAAGTTCTGGGGTGGAGACTGAGATTCCGCATTTCTAAAAAGCTCCACATGAGGACCACATTTTTTGAGGAGTAAGAAAGTGAATGCAACTAGATTCTGGTTTCGGCTCTACCACAACACATCATGTTTATCATTTTCATTTTTATTTTTTTAATATATTTTTGCAAGTTATCTTAAATTCTTTCTGGGACTAGGAAATACAAACAAATGGCACAATATAAAATTACTAAAAACATAAACAAAAATAAAACAAAAATAAAATATCTCATGAATAAAGTAAGGCATTTTCATACAATTCAAAAACAGACAAAATATGTCAAAATATCCAAGAGATTATGCAGCCAGATTATTTAAAACTAGCAGACATACTATCTCGGTTATGCACAGAGTTCTACAAAACGAGCACTGGATTTGGTGTCAGGAATCTTTTGAGTTATAACATGGGCTCTACCTTAACTAGCTATATGAGCAAGACCTTAGGCAGACCCTTGGCCTCCTTTTCCTTGGGCCCAAGAGAAAGGATTCGGAATAGTTGACCTCCAAGTTCTCTTATAGCTCTAGTACTTTTTTTCTCTGCTTCTCTTGTAAAACATTTGGACACTGTAGACTATTTTCTCCCCTTTCGAATCTCCATTTTGGCATTTTTTTTCAAAATCTGAGGGATGCCATAATTTCCTTAGGTTGAAGGGAAATCTAAGGTTACTTTAAGGTGGATAAATAAACCATGCCAGGTTTCCATACAGGCAGCATTTATTTGCTGGCCTTTCTGGTCCCTGATGAACCTAATGGGTTTTACTCCCTCTGAAAGAGAATTGGCCCACCTAGACTTTACCTAAAGCCACAATTCCAAGTAGGGATTCTGCCAAAGGCCAATACTAGAGTCTAGAAGAAAATCCACCTCTACCACTTCCCAGACCTCACAGACTGGATTGTTAATTAATTACAGGTGGAGTTTCCTGCCTATTTATGTTCAAGACAGGCCAACAGAAAGACCAACCAAATCCTTCTCAGACTTTCATGGTAACCACTATTATAAGGAGATCACTTGGTGAGTTCAGTGATAATGAAACTGACCCTTCAGAGAGGTATAGATAACTGTCATACAAGTGTAAGGATATTCTTCTCTTCAAAGTATAATTGAGAAACAGTTGTATTCTGTATGAGTATGGATGTGGTTTGAAGCTTCATTGTGCCACTATACGACAATGGGGGCAAATTGACGTTTTCCTAGAGCAATTTCCTCCTCTGTACAATATGATTATTTTGATGATTAAACGAGGCAATATATGTTCTTGCTACTCAAAATGTGGTCCACAGACCAGCAGCATTGGCATCACCTGATAGCATGCTAGATGACCAGAATCTCAGGCCCCAATCCAGACTTGCTGAATCTGAATCATCAGTTTAAGCAAGATTCCCATATGTGCATAGATGATTTACATGTATATTAAAGTTTGAGAACTGCTGGCTGTATGCCAAGGATCCAGCACAATGCCTTCTTCATAGTAAGGATTCATTAACCAGGAGCCATTGTTACTAGGATCTTCTTTCCAAATTGATTCTTACTACCACCCTGTGAGGTTAGCATAACAGTTATTTCTAGCTTGCCTGGCTCCCTGCATTCAGTACCAGGGCATACCAATAGTCTCCTCATCACCATATGGCCATTTGGCTTTTTTAGTGCTCTATTGCTCCAGCTTCCCTCCGCCTCTACTAGTTCATGAAGGTTCGAGGATCTGTTTTAAGAAACACCACACTAGCTGACATATGGAGATTCTTTCCAGATTTTACACACTTATCCCATATTTACTCTCTGAACTTAATCATGTCACATTGTATTTCATATCTTAGTTATTATTATTTTTTGTATAGTTGTTAACATGGACCCCGAAGTTAAAATTTTGTCTTTAGCACTTTCTAGCTTTGTACTCTTGGGGAAGTTATTTAACTTATTTGAGCTTCTTATATGAAATGCAATTTATATGTAGTAATGTAAGTAAAGCATGCCGTACTAAGTGCACAATAAATTATAGCTCTTAATATTATCATTACTGTGTATTGCTATTTTCACAATCACATTATCTGTCACTTTATTCTCACAAAAAACAAGAAAAATAGTATTGCATCTTCTTTCAGAAAAAGAAATGAAATCTTAAAGTGTGAAGTAATAATTCACCCAAAGCCATACAGTCAATTGATACAGAGCCAATTTTAGGACGCAGTCTATTTTCCCACTCTATCATACTTCTTCATAGGGTAACATGAAACAGTACAAAGGACTCTGACTCTGGGCATGAGGACAGGACGGAAAATGCCAAATGACAATTGGGGTATAACCAATTATCAGTCTGGTAAATGGCCTCTGGTTGAATGTTACTATATAAAAATCAGCCAAGCCAGGGTCCAGGTTATAAGCCTGAAATTAGATGCCAGAGCAGAAGTCTAAACCAAACAGCTATCCCCACAAGATTAGTTTCAGGAGTAATCAGAGTCTACTGATTCAGCCAGCAAGGCTTCTTTCTTCTTTGCTTCCCTTACAGGGCCACACACTCATAACTGGGCCCTTCAAGCATGGTCAACCCCAAGGAGCAAGGTGAGTTAATGAATAATTATTGGCAAGTCCAAAGTATCTAACTGCTCTTTTGGGAATTTTTTTGAAGACATTTAATGTAGATTGAAAGGGAAGAGCACATAAACACAGGTAAAAGTAGGGTAACTTCTGAACAGAAGAATATTTACTTGGTTCTTGATAGACTGGAGGGAAAGAGGGAATGGGGATGTACTTGAAAAAGTGTTGAGAGTTGGGGGAGTGCCTCTCTGATGGCCTCTGTCATTATTGCTAATGGTAGTGGAAATTGATACAGTCCCTTTGGAGGACAATTTGGCAATATGGATCAAGAGCCTTAAAATGTTCATACTCTTTGACTGTTTTTCTACTTCAGGGAATCTATCCTAGAGAGATAATACCAAATACAGAAAAAAATTTTATTCTTAACAAAAGACCTATGACAGGTCTGGCAATCTTCATTGCATGATGGATAAATATGAAGCTTGAAAATATTTTTCCTCTTAAGGCTCCAATGGTCATGCTGGAAAGGGGCTCTAATTTGGCAAGGACTTTACCACTTCTTATTGATATTTATGTTACAAGAACATGAACCTCTGCATTTAACCTTTTAATCTTTTACATATGTCCTCACACTAAAAAAAATAAAAACAAAAAACAAAACCTGGCATTGTGGAAGGATTAATCACTTTACAAAAGACTTTGACACAGATTTTCTCAAACATCAAGGACTTTTTAGCTCATTTATCTACTTCTTTACGGAGAAATTTTAAGCTGAAAAGCCTGTCTGACTGTTTTCCCCTCTGTACACTCCTCTCAAGGAATGGTGAGAGAATCGGCAGCATGGCCAATTGAAAATCAATCAACAATGTTTTTCCAAAGCCATTTTGTCCTTAAGGAAAACAGATTTCTGTGTAACTTTTCAGGAACATAGCTATTTTATAAATCTGAGTACATCTGGAGTTCTTTTTCTGACTTAGATCTGTTCTCCACAGGAAGACTTAATGTATATTCTTTGCTCATTTTACTTTGAACACATAACTGAATACAGAGCACCTTCTTGGCTGTTACTAAAAGGTCTGGAATTTTAAAAGTCAGAATAGGATGAGTAGGTCTGGAAATCCTATGAAAAGTTACAAACTAAACCCCTATAATGTTAAGGGTCAGAGGACATTAGAGACTATTCTGATGTGGTAGTCTTACAAATATAGTCTCTTACCTTTGTTATCTGAGAACATCCTTCTAGAATGTTCTAGAAACTTGATTTTTAAACTGTTTATATAATTAGTGTAATTATGCTTTATTACATAATTAGCGCAAGTGTATGTAATCAGCAACAACATATAATTATCTAATTGAGTCATTTTAAGAAAAACCTTGTGAAACTGAATATAATGCTTTGTACATCTGCAGAAGATAAATGCTTCTATTTATTTATTTATTTTTATTACTTAAAATGGTTTTTGTTTGCTTTGGAGTGATTACTTCATTCAAACATTAGGAGATTCCACATTGCATTTCAAATAAATGATCACATTTTCAGTCTCCCACTTTCTAGTTTTTGTGCATTTTTTTGTCTTTTTTTTTGTTTCTTGTCTCTAAAGATGAGGTTTCACTGTGCTCAGGCTAGTGTGGAACCCCTGAGCTGCAGCTATCCTCCTGCCTCGGCCTCCCTGAAAGGTAGGATTACAGGTGTAAGCCACCATGCCTGGCCCCTACCTTCTAAATTTCAAGGTGAAAATCAGATTGTCCTCAAAACTAATTATTTTTATTTTATTTTATTTCAGGATATTATGAGGGTACAGATGTTTAGGTTACATATGTTGCCCTTGCCCCCCGCAAGTCCGAGTTTCAAGTGTGTCCATCCCTCGGATGGTGCGCATTGCACTCTTTGTGTATGCGTATACCCGTCCCCTCCTCCCCCCTTCCCCCCTCCCCCCTGCCCAACATCCATTAGATGTTATTCTTATATGTGCACTTATGTGTTGATCAGTAAAACTAATTATTTATTTGGTACACAATAGATCATTTAAGAGTAGCTCTCTATACAGCAGGTTTTCAGCTAAGGTTGTTTCATTCAACATTGTTTCATTATAACATTGATGAGAAAAAAAAATTGATTCCAATGGGGCCACTGTCTGTGTGGAGTTTGCACATTCTCCCTACATCTGCATGTGTTTTCTCTGGGCATTCTGGTCTCCTCTCACATCCTAAAGATGTTCATGTTAGGTGAATTGGTGTGTTTACATGGGTCCAGTGTGAGGAAGTTGTAGGTATGTGTGAGTAGGATGGCATCCTGGCCAGGGTGGGTTCCTGCATGGCACCCGGAGCTGCCAGTAGATTCTGAACTAATTGGGTAAATAATAATTTTACTTGTTTTTATTAATCTTTCTTATATGTATGTATATCCCACATTCGTTTCCATGTTTAATATTGGAAATGTTTTGGTCTTTATTTAGAAGTTTTGGGATTTTTTTTGACCAGAAATATGCCCTAGGAACTTAACTCTTGTTTATGTCAATTAGCCAATGGCCAAATTGGTTTCCTTATACATTGTTTCATTTAAAGTTGCAGTTTCCAAGATCTTATAGATGACTTTAAATGAGGAATTACTGTATAAAGTTTGGGGCCCTGAGGATGCCCAGGTATATCATAACACTAACAAGAAACAAATATGATACATTTCAAATCTCTTTACATATAACTGTATACATAGGACTGTGACCGAAAGCTATTATTATTATAACACAGGATACTTGAATAGGGTTTTTTTGGTTTTTAAATAATCTAATGGAAAATAAATTTATTATGTTCTTTGTCTATAAGGGACATAGGAAGGTTTGAGGTGGGAAATTTTCAACTGTACCTCAACCATCTATCTTTTCTCATTCCAATTTCTATAAACATGAATTAAATTGCTATTTATGCATAAGGGATAATTTTTTCTAAATTTTAAAAATAAAACTTTCTTATCTAAAAAGTAAAGGTTTGGATATTTTTTAGGACGTGTTTCCTATCACAAAAATTATTCGAGCAAAGGTGGCTTGAAGATTTATTTTCTTTTTTCCAGCTTTATTGAAGTATAATTCATAAATAAAAATTATACATATTTAAGATATACAACATGATGTTTTGATATATGTATAATTGTAAAATGATTGCCACAATCAAGCTAATTAACATATCCATCATCTCCCATAGTTAGCTTTTTGTGTATGTGTGGTACGAACATATAAGTTCTACTCTCTTAGCAAGTTTTGAGTATAGAATACAGTATTATTTAGTCAGCATGCTGTACATCAGATACCCAGAACTTATTCACCCTGCATAGCTGAGACTTTGTACCCTTTGACCAACACTCTATATTTCAAATGGAATCTTTGAGTGAAATGATACATTTTATGAGGTGACCTCTGAAATCTCTTCCAAGTCTTGGATTCTACAATGTCTGTTTTTATAAATCCAGGCAAATGAGAAAACCAGTTTAGTTTTATTGAAGAGGAAAGCATCTCATTACAACAAATTTGTCTGCAGTCAGGGAACAGATGAATTTCCTAAACCCATTGGTAAAGCCAACAATGAACAAAACTGAATAATGGAAATATTATCTTTGCTTATTAATATTACTTTAAGGCCGGGCGCGGTGGCTTACGCCTATAATCCTAGCACTCTGGGAGGCCGAGGCGGGCGGATTGTTTGAGCTCAGGAGTTCGAGACCAGCCTGAGCAAGAGTGAGACCCAGTCTCTACTAAAAAAAAATAGAAAGAAATTATCTGGACAACTAAAAATATATAGAAAAAATTAGCCGGGCATGGTGGCGCATGCCTGTAGTCCCAGCTACTCGGGAGGCTGAGGCAGGGGGATCGCTTGAGCCCAGGAGTTTGAGGTTGCTGTGAGGTAGGCTGACACCACGGCACTCACTCTAGCCAGGGCAACAGAGTGAGACTCTGTCTCAAAAAAATATATATATATTACTTTAAGTAAAAATAAATATAAACCCATATAGAGCTCTCACTATGTCCCAGGTCTCTTATTAAGTACTTTTACATATTTAATCTCATTGAATTCCCCCATCAACCTTGTGAGAAGGGTATTATTTCTAATCCTACTTTATTGAGGCATAAACTGACCTTTTAAAATACTATTACTTATCTAATGTGAAATACCCAGAAGTAGTGAAGGCAGTTCTTGGGCTCATAGCTGCAATGTTATACTGCTCCCTTCAATAGACATTTGGTCCCATTCATTCACCACCTAACTCTAGGGCCCAGGGCTTTCCTGCTACCCTTTACTGTTAGACAGAAGGAAGTTGATAAACTCATTCACACAGTTCTGTTTAAATGAAGTCTCTGATTTACATCCCCTATTGCTTTCACAACGGTTTTTTTTGTTTGTTTGTTTTTATCTTTGGTGCATATTAGGTCATCAGAAGAACTTTTAAAATGCCAGTTCAGACTTCTCAATCCATATAAGTTAAATCAAAACTTTTGTAGGTAAGACCCAGGCATCAATATTATTGAAAACTAGAGGCCTACAGATTAAATTTCAAACACCAAGTCCCTTTACATTTGGACACTGCTTGCATTTCCATTCACATGACTGCCCAGCACCCAGACCTACCTGCCATTCTCTCCAAATACCATGCAATCGCACACCTTGGAACCTTTGAAATTGCCCAAAGCGTACCCTTTGCCTGGAGTATCCTGCTTGCTTAAAAGTTATTTCCCTTCCTTAATACCCTATGGTGAATTATTTATTCTCATTCTCTCTCTCTCTCTCCTCACAGTAATTTATACATTTAGTTCAACATTTCTTATTAGTGCTATCCTGTCTCCTTTACTAGACTGTGTTCCTGGATGGCATAGGTTGGTATTTCTCATTATAGCCCAGGTGACTAGCATAGTGTCTGACATATAGCAAGCCTCTAATTTTTTTCTATTTTTAAGCAAATGAGTGTATGGACACATGAATTAACGAATTCACACAGAGGTATTTATGATGTCTTGCATTTCCTTTCCCAGAGGCAATTTTATTTAAAATGAAGTCTTCATGAAAATGATTATGTTTAAAACTAAGAAATGGACCATTAATACAATTCCAGGCATCAGTAGGAAACATTTTTATCCTCAGAGTCTTATCGTTCATACCATTAACATACGTAATTATTCTCCTTAGATGTAAATGCAATACCACAGGAGAAAACAAGCTCCTATGTCAGATTACAAAATTCTTCTCAGCTCCAGCAGGTAGGACATGATAATCTTGTATATCCTCTTTCAAAAGGCTCAGTGCCTTGGTCTCCCTAATGCTTCCTTTTGTGCTTGTGACAAAGTCCAGGTGATCTTGCAAGCCAGATTGTACTGTTGCAATCCCTTTCTTTTTGAAGGACCATTAACAGCTGTTAGGAAATAGGAGATCACCAAACAACAGTGCTAAGTGGTCACTGTCATTTCCCCATGGCTGTTCACAATCCTTTTCAACATGGATTACTGAGCCTTCTATCACTATTTCTTGTAAGGAAAGCAAATGATGTTGGAGTCATTAGCTTTCATAGTTCTCAGAAGCTTTCCAACGATATTTTCATGGGGCATTTTTCTTTGGTGATATTATACTTTGATATAGTATGCCTTTCGCGGCAGCCAGTCTTTGTGGTTTGGTTTTGTTATATACATGTTTTTACAGAATCAAACCTAAAAAGGGTAAATATTAAGCACAGGAACATCCCTGATATTTCAGTGACATAGATTTTGAGGGCATCAAAGATAAAGCTAAATGAGAGGAGGGACAACATAGAGAAAGTTAAGACAAGGTGAAGTAGCAAACCAAATCTCACAGATGGCAAGTTTTATGGCAAATCCAATGGCATCAAGCACAGGACAAGTTCTCTTCCCACCACCTGCCTTTTATTATCCTCTTTCAGAGAATAATCAGGCCTGAACCATAACACAAACTAGTACTTCCCTGTATCTGCAGGTGCCAGCAGAAATCCAGGATACACCAAGTCAGCACTAAAGCCCAAGGATCCTAGGATGAAAGGGAAGTTCAAATGTAGAATTCACCTGAGGAAGGAGTGTTAAGGTCCATTCTAGAATAGATGTATTCTGACCTCAGAATGTTCTGGGCCAATGAAAAACTCAAATGTATCTGTTATTTGGCAGGGGTGGGGAGTTGGGGGGTAGAAATCTAAAGCCATGGCAATGCTTAAGGAATCAATGATATTTAGGGATTATCACATACATTTTGAGGACATCACAGATGAAGCTATAGTTTAGAATGGAGGAGAACCATCTGAGCCAATTATGGAAGGTTTCTGGGAGTATGTTAAGTATTCCTGAAGGCCAAAACATGATGGTAAGGCAAGAAAATGGTAAGATAGATGGTGCGGGTTCCAGAAGTAGCATTGGAAAATGACAATGATCAGATTCTCTCACTTTTATTCCCTACTATCTATAAGAAATAGTCTCTGCAACCTTGCCCTAACACCACAAAACTGGCAGGGAGGGATTTCCATAAGATAAGTAAAAGAAGGCAAGAAATAAGGATATAAGATGGAAATGGTGAGGTAATGGAGATGGAAAGGAAAACACAACATAGCATCAAGGCTTCTTAGTACATCAATGAGAAAAAATAATGGAAAAAGAGGAGCAATAAGGACCAGAGGCAGAATTGAAGTACATGATGTTGTCACTATAAGTTGGAAGTTATAATCAGATAAAGTCTAGTAGATATTTCACGTGGAACCTTGCTTTGTTATCAAAATGAAAACGAATTTATCTTTATTTTTCTCTAAATGGAAAGATAATAGATATTGATAAAAATTGAAGCAATGCAAAATAGTATATAGAAGAAAGTAACCTTACCCTCTCAAAAAAAAGTCACTATAAATTAAACTGCCTAGAGATGATCACTGCGAACATCTCAATGAACATACTTTCTGACGTCTCTATAGGTGTCATATATTAGACCTACTTTATATATATAATGGAAAACACTCAGACTGCATCCTCTCACTCTCACTCTCCTAAAGGAAGAGAACAATCATCAATGGCAAATGATGTGACTTATTTTTTAAAAAAGATAATTCTAATGCATGTGTTAATTAGCCTGAATTAGCCATTCCATAATGTATGCATATTTCAAAACCATGTTGTGTACCATAGGTATCTATACTTTTTATTTGTCAATTTAAAATAATTGAAAAGATTACCCTAAACATGCTCTTTTGTAACCCGATGTTTCCTTAAATAATATCCTTGGACATTTTTGTATATCAGTAAATATGGATGTTTTAAATAGATGTTGCACTGTAAGGATGTACCATAATTTATTATTGAACTAATCTCCTATTGAAGAATATTACAAGATCATTTAGGATGTGTCCTGTTCTTAGGCTTTCTCTGTTATAAACAAAGATCTGAGAAACATATTTTTACATGCATCTCTGTATACCATTCTAATTCCTTCTTTTGGATAAAACCTAGAAATGGATCTGCTCGGTCAAAGTGTACATATTAAAATATTTGATTTTCCTGTCAAATTGTTCTTCACCCTGTTACCAAACTGAACTGGGGACCACTCACCTGGTACAATAAAGCCAGATAATGATGCCAAGATTTGCAGCAAGAGAAAAGGGCATTTATTGCATGATGCCAAGCAAAAAGAACAGGCAGCTAACCCTTAAGGCAGGGGTACATTCCAGGAAAGCAGAAGTTCTGGGTTTGTTTTTTTTTTTTTTTTTTTTTTTTTGTTGTTGTTGTTGTTGTTGTTGTTGGGTTTTTTTGAGACAGAGTCTCACTCTGTATCCCGGGCTAGAATGCCATGGCGTCAGCCTAACTCACAGCAATCTAAAACTCCTGGGCTCAAGTGATCCTCCTGCCTCAGCCTCCTGAGTAGCTGGGATGACAGCGCACACCATAACACCCGACTAATTTTTTCTATTTTTAGTTGCCCTGCTAATTTTTTCTTTTTCTTTTTCTTTTTTAGTAGAGACAATGTCTCTCTCTTGCTCAGGCTGGTCTCAAACTCCTGACCTCAAGTGATCCTCCTGCCTCAGCCTCCCAGAGTGCTAGGATTACAGGCATGAGCCACTGTGCCCAGCCAGAAAGCAGAAGCTGTAGGCAAAATCATTAATCAACATATAGAGGCTATATGTTGGTTTGTCTCATGGGTGTAGCTCTCTCCATGTCCCTCAGGAAGAAATTTAGAACAAAAAACAGGAGTCAGAATTCAGTCTTCAGTTCCCCCTTATCTGAGGTCTGTGTGATAGTAATAGCATTTTTTCCATTGGGTGGGGGTTTCTGAAAAACAAGTCAAGATCATGTGTTAAGATATTATCTTTTAGTTTCTATAGGGGACCAAAACACCTTTTGACTCTTGACTTGTTTGGCAGAGTATTGTTACTATCTTCTTGCTTATCAGATTGCTCATTTACTTTTCAAGGCTAGGTAGGTGCCTAAAATTTCCTTTGAAGAGACTCAAGATCTTTACCTTATTTCTATGCTTGGGAGGTCCAGCAGGGCCCTAAGAGGGGTTCTTGCTCTGTTTCAACCCGCATCAGAAGGTTTATATGAATTTATCCTCTTACTTTAATCTATTTCAATTTGATCGGTATTTTGTACTATCTTGTTTTATGTTTGCACTCCTCTAATTTCCAATGAACTGATCATCTTTCCATGTGTTTATCATTTATTTATAGTGTACTGAGTGACACTATAGAATAGGGGCCAGCCCACAGGTCAAAACCAGCTAGTGGGACAAATCTGGACTAGCACCCTTTTTTGTATAGCCTGCAAGCTGAGAATGGTTATTACATTTTAAAATGGTTTGTAAAAATATCCAAAGAAAAATTACATTTTATGGCACATCTCCCCAACACCTCAGGATGCCTTCCATCCTGCCTTTCCCAAAATGTTTGCCCACATTATAGGGAGCAGCACCCCTCTGGTGCCTGAAAGGCCTGGCTGGCATAGGGAGCATGCTGGATGCAGAGGATCCAGGGAGGCAAAGAACAGTCTCTCCATAAGGATGGACCCAGTATGGCTCAGCCTGGGATGCACCACGAACCACCTGGGTCCCCTCACGATGGGGGAACAGCACCCCACATGGGTGTATCTGCCCTGGAAATACCAACAAGTATAGCAGCGCAATTCACAATTGCAAAAGTGTGGAAACAGCCCGTGTCCATCAATACATGAGTGGATTAGTAAAATGTGGTATATGTATACCATGGAGTACTATTCAGCTTTAAGAAACAATGGTGATATAGCACCTCTTGTATACTCCTGGATAGGGTTGGAACGCATTCTACTAAGCGAAGTATCCCAAGAATGGAAAAACAAGCACCACATGTACTCACCATCAAATTGGTAGTAACTG